>APFE030004425.1:46856-92419 GCA_000404065.3 Pinus taeda
GTTTATTAAATTTCGCAGGTTTAAGTAAGATGTGTGATAAAGTGCAGCTGAGGAAAGAGGACTGTGAAACCTCTTTATTTCATCATGGTCTGATTAAGTTGTTGGTTTTAGATGGCCTCCAAAAGATAGGCAGAGACTGGAATTCTTTTATCTTCATGGCTAGATTCCAAAGTAAGACTGGTCTTACTCCACAACCAGCCAGAGAGTTTACCATAGCTGAGCTTCAAAGGGAAGTAAAAGCTAAAAAACAAACCAAGCCACAGCTACCAAAACTAGTAAAGCCACTAATCATTCAGGAACAACCTCAGGAATCAACAAAGTAAAAGACTCAGGGTAAGAAGACTGTACCTGAAGCAAGCAAATCTGAGGCAGCCTCAAGGGTAAGGACAAGAAGCCAAATTAATAAAGAAAAAGGTAAAGCTATAGTTGTTGAAGAGAGCCCTGTATCTAAGGCAAGCCTGAATGATTTATTACAGGCTATTGAATTAGAGCAGTCCAAACCAATTCAGATTGATTTGACATAGTCACCACAGGAAAGTGTTAAGAAAACCAAGGCTTCAAAAAGGCTTAAGTTTGATGAGCCAGCCCAGGAATTTATTTTTAAACCTAGAAGAACTATGACCAGAAAATTCCAGCAGGTACAAGAAGCACTTCCCAGAACAGAGAAAACAGGGGAAGGGACACGACCCCGGCAAAAGAGCAGCACAAATAAAGTAGCCATCACATCTCAAGGAGATTATGTGGTAGCCATGAAAATCCAAATAGAAGCAGCTGAAGAAGAGATTAACCAACTGAAGAAAGCTGCTAGAGACCTGAAGGCAGAGCTAAGCCGGTTACCTAATAAGTGAATTCGCTTCTCAGGAAAGGTTTTGTTCCTAATTTTTGTTAATTTTGCTTAATCTTAGTGTTTTGAAGATATTTAAATCCCTGCTACACATATGAAACATCAAAGGGAGTTTTTTGGAAATCGATGATTGGGTGATATAAGTTCTCGGGTCAAAAAGCAAGCTGTTTTAAATAAAACAGCAGTTTCGTAGCGCGCTACGAAACTGCTGTAGATGATGATTTTTAACGCAGACAAACAGTTTGATATTATGAGCGGGAGTTTTTGAAAAAGAGACACCTGTCCATCACTACAACCTACAACATGTCTAAAACATGGCAACGTTCCATACCTTGGGTTATTAAAGGCTTAGAAAAGTGCTGTTACATGTTCGAGAAAATTGTGGAAAACAAAAGCCGAAAAGCAGGGGACATCTCCTAATACCACAGGGCAGATAGGGATTCAGCATTCAAAGGCCAATATGGCGTATTTAATATCCAGCTCAGCCAAATCTAAAGAAGACAAGGTGTCAAAGAACGAGGAGTAGCCACTATGGCATGGAAAGAGAGTTAGAGTCCTAGTTAATCTAGAACTTTTTTAAAGTTCCAGTCAGCACTTTATTTGTATTTAACAGTCAGTTAAATAGCTGATAGGTGTCATTAGAGATAAGGATCGAGTTATTAAATTCCCCTCACGCTGGAGGAGGAAGCTCGAATTAGTTAGAATAAGGATTCTATATATAGCTGAAACAACAATGTAATGAGGGTTGGAAATTTGATAACAGAAGTACTGTTTTAGCTTATGTAAAGACCATTTTCAGTAATATAAATCATCTACTTTTCTTCTCAGGATTCATGAAGGATTTGTCATGTTCAGAATGTGTGTTTGGTTCTTTCTTTAATGTCTTTTTACAGTTGCATGGATGCATAATCACTCAGAATTCACTGATTGTGCTCTGACTTCCTGTATGCATGTATGAACTGTGATTTTATGTAAGTTGTATTCTGAAAATTTAAATGCTAAGTGCCCTGACTTCTATGTAAAGGTAGTGTCATTATTTACTGAAGTATGATTGACTCCATAGGCCCAATGGAAACTTGTGTAATGTTTATCCAGCCTTTATATTTGTCCATGTTGTTACATCACAAGAGTTAGCCATCTTATCATTAATCAAAATCAATAACCCTTTTGAGAGAGCCCTCTCAGGCTAAGGAGGCTAAGCCTTAGTCAAAAGCTTGGTTTGAAATAGTTACTTAGAGTCGACTTGACCAGCAGCCTATCAGGCTTGATTTTGAGATAACAGAGTTAAAAGCATAAATCATTCCTTGTTTGTTGATGACACTTTTTTGTTGTGAAGAGCTTCATGTATAATTACCCAAAGATTCAAAAAAATACTTGACAACTTTATGGAGGTTTCAAGTGGTCTCTTAAATAATGCAAAATGCATAATATTTGGCTGGAATGCTACACCCCGCACCATGCAAAGAATATCTCAGATTCTTGAGATTCCCATACAGTGAAACTGGAACCATTTCTTTTATATTAGGCTTCCCATATCTAAAGAAAATCTTAAGGTTGAGTTGTGGAGCACACAAACTGAAAAAATGTGGCTGGACATGGCAGGCAGGGTGACACTAGTTAACGCCATGCTCACTACGCTACCAATTTACCAATATGCCACTATTCTAGCTCCGGCCAGTATCCAAAAAAAAATGGAATTAATTATCAGAGGTTTTCTATGGCAGGGAGGGAAAAAAGAAACCAAAAAATTTAGTTTGGTAAAAAGGGATTTGGTAATTTTTCCCTACGAGAAAGGAGGCTTATCTATAAGGCTGTCTGGATTGATGAATGCTACCTTAGGGGCTAAAATTATATGGAGATTGATAATTGGTAAGGATAGCTCGTGGAAACAAACCTTGGCTTCGAAGTACATGAACCATCAAAGAACACACTTACTGGTTGAAAATGTTCCAATAAGGCCATGCACACAAGTTTGGAAGCTAGTTAAAAAAATGATACCTACTATCAGCAGACCCACCTCGAATATGCCCGCAAATGGTAAAACATCAAGGTATGGGAAGATTGAATCATGGGGGAGGAACCTTTAACATCTCTTCCAAGATGCGAAGGGATAAAAGATTGGATGCAGGCCAAGGGGATAATCTCTCTACACTCTATCTCTCGTTGGGAAAATAGGAATTGGCAAGACTGTCATGTATTTAATCTTCCTCCAAATTTAAAAAGTCAATGGGATCTCTTAGTGCACCACCTCAAAGGATCAGCTCCACCAAGCATGGAGGATGAACGCACAATCATATGGGATCCTAGTGGAGGTGTCTACACAGTCAATTCGGGATATAACATTCTACAAGCTCAGCAAAATGAACAAGTGTGGGCACCATGGAAATCCATATGGAAAACAGAAAGTCTCCCTAGAGTTAAAATTTTCAGTTGGACCCTACTAAAAGTAAAAATCCTCACTGCTGAAAACCTTAAAAGAAAGGGATTCCCTAGCCCGTCAAGGTGTCCAATGTGCCTAAACAAAGAAGAAATTATTCAACACATTTTTTTGGATTTCCCATTCACTAGAGAATGTTGGAAGTAGCTCTCTAGTCCCCTGGAAGAGGATCTCAACTTCTCCAGAACCTTTATTAACTTCTTTACTGAATGGAAAAAAAAACTATCCTTACTCAATGAAGAATAAGCAAACCATTAAAATGTTTTGGGAACATCTCCCTTCTTTCCTATGTTGGTAGATATGGCTCTCAAGAAACAAAATCATTTTCAAAGACCATGTACCAAAAATTGGAAGAGCCTTGTCAAAAACTTGGGGACTCACCTTTGAATTTTTAAATATGAAAGGATTAAAAACAATTGACAGTAGTCTACTCCAGCAAGAAGAAAGGAATTGGATCAGTAGGGCAACGATAAGAAATAACTGTAATATTAGTCCCAATGACAGACCTCTAATCCAAAACTGGAAAATCGGACTAAACAAGGAAGAATTCATAATATGGAAAGGAAACTTGTATATGCACTGTCTTTTTTTCAACGGGGCCTCCAAAAATAATCTGGGTAGAGCAGGTGCAGGAGGGAACATCATTGAGCCTGGGGGGAGAATTTGGTCACCTACGAGTGGGGGTTGGGTGAAACCTCCAACAAAAAGTTAGAGGCATATAGTATGCTAATGGGATCTAAGATCCTTAAAAAAAGAAGATCAGAGATCCAATAATTATCCAAGATTCAACAATTATAATCGAAGCAATGGTCAGTAGAAGAAGTTCCCCAAATGCTGCCATGCATCAAATTTTTTAAAGAATAAGGCACAGTCTCGCATGCCTAGGAAATATCATTTTCAAGCACATACTGCGGGAAAAAAATAGTACATCGAACCACTTTGCAAATATGGCAGTGTCCAGGCTCGAAGGAGGAACAAGAGAAAATGCGGAGGTGTATCACAGAACGATTCCCTAGTGCTTTGATCATGCATGAAAATCATGACAAAAATCACACTTTCCCATGACAAACTGAAGTTCAATACAAAGAAAATTCGCAGTATCATTATGAATCTCTGCAAAGATATTCTCCCCATTGAAAAAGCATGGAAGTCCCTTGATTCCAATCGAAAATCTCTGCGCACATCCTGCCTTTGCCACAGCTCAAATATCTACAACTTAAAGCCAATCGGGTTCCTCCAGGTATGCACGATCTCTAAGCGGCTTGGTCCTCCTTTTGCTCTCTCCTCTCCTATATATCTCGGGCTTTCCTATTCCTTTCTCATTATCAATCTTATCTTCGCTCATCCTGCAAATCCTTTCTCCCATCAATCTCCATGCCTCTCTAGCTCTATCACCCATCAAAGTAGTTGGGGCTCCTCACTTAATCTCATTCCTACATCATCTCAGTGCAATTCCACTCCTTGTACACAGTTTGCTAATCTATCCCTTCCTATTGCATTGAATTTGCCAGTGACCCATTATTCTATGTTTTGTCTCCACCGTGAGTGCTTCCGTTTCCCTAATCTTAATTCTGGCCCCCTCTTTTCATCCCATTGTTTAGCTGTCTGTGCAGATAAGATCTTCTCTTTCTGATTCTTGTTTTTGTTCATTCCAATAGGTTGTTACTTCTCTAAAGGGAACACAAAACAACGAGGCACAACAAGCAGAATCAAAGGTGTCAATCTAACAAGGGCAGGGGAACCTTAGCAGGGCTCTTTTCAAGAAGAGATATTAGGAAGCATCAACACAACACAGAGAATCAAATTGTTTTTCAAAGGAAATTTGAAGATCTCTCAGAAATGGATTTAAATCTAGTTGAATGAACCTCTCAAAACGAGAATTGTGCCACCTACAGAGCCAATAAATTTATGATCAACAAGATAAAAGAGACAATACAAGATCTGAGGTTTCAAATGAAGGCTGAGAACGGTTATCTGAAGAGACAATTGGAGAGCCAGAAGGCAGAAATAACTTCACTCAGTAACAAATGGACTCACATGGAGGAGAAGATCACCTATCTTAAAAACATTATGTTGAACCAAGAGGGAGAAAATTCAAATTACTAGAGCAGCAAGTAGAGGTCTTAGAAAGACCAATCAATGAACAAATACTAAATAGCTTTTAAGTGTTGTAGAAGTATGTATACAAGTGTATTTTATTGTTGTCTCAGTTTGTAAGGCAATATGCCAGAATAGTAATAGGAATCTCTGGAATTTTGAGAATCATGCCTAAAGGTTTCCGACACTGCATTCCCAACCTTCTATCCTTTTGCATGACTCTGTCCAACATCAAATGTAGTAGGAGATTGATCCTCTTGCTTTTTTGGAAAATATAAAATCATAACCGATCGTGTAAAAAAAAAAAAATCTCAACATGGAGGAACTTATTTAGCGAGGGGTTTATTGAGAAGCTGGGAGCATTTATTTTGAAGCTTCACAGAAAAAGGGCTGAATACATCAAGTAGATGAAGAAGCATTATGTCCCATAGGCTATCTCTTTCTTTCCTTCTTTCTTATTAGGATTGGAATAATCTCAAATCCCTAGGGAATTGGTGGGTGGGGAGCCATGTGGCATGAATATAATTTTTTAAATTTATTAAAAGTAATGTACCATTTTGCTAAATAATTTTTTCTTATGTATAAATGAATGTTATAAATAATAATGAGGAACTTATTAGAATTGTAATAATTTTAACATCGAGGAACTTATTAGAATTGGAATAATCTTATATCCCTAGGAAATTGGTGGTGAGGAGCCACATGGCACAAATCTAATTTTTTAAATTTATTAAAAGTAATGGACCATTTTGCTAAATATATTATGCTTATATATAAATGCATGTTATAAATAATAATGAGGAACTTATTAGAATTGGAATAATGTCAAATCCCTAGGAAATTGGTGGGTGGGGAGTCACGTGGCATAAATATAATTTTTTAAATTTAATAAAAGTAATGGACCATTTTTCTAATTAAACTTCGCTTATATATAAATGAATGTTATAAATAATGATGAGGAACTTATTATAATTGAAATGATCTCAAATCCCAAAGAATTTGGTGGGTGGGGAGCCACGTGGTGCAAATCTAAAATTTTAAATTTATTAAAAGTCAATGCAACCTAACAAACTCTGTAATACACTACAACCATGATAAGCATTAAGAAGAAGCATATGTTGAGCATATTCCCTTGAGAATTAATCTAGGCCCTCAATTAAAAAAGAAAGAAAAAAAGTAAACAAACCTCCTTCCATCTAAAGTTCATATATATACCGCGAAATATTTATATAACTTTTTACTAGTGAAACTATTTTCACTATTTTTTAACCGTGATGAATGTTAGCCCTAAGAGTTAGCTCCTCGTTAATGGGAGGTCCCGGGCTCAGTTCTCCTTGATTCCCTCAAGGTTAGGCTCTACTAATAAGTTGGGGTGAGTGATCACTTCTAGGGGATATGCCCAAATATTTCGTCAGGAAAAAAATTAAATTATATTAAATATATTAACTACTATTCTTTATCTATATAACTGTGTTGAATATATTAAATTGTCATTCTTTTATATCTATTGTATACAACTTTCTTTCATTATCACTTATTCTCTTAATTATGAGATATATAATGATGTAAAAACATTTAAAATATATATTATATTATTTTAATTTTTTAATATGTAAAAGAATAAAATTGTAATATTAAAAACATTTGGATATAAATAATATAAATATGTTTTATTAAAATCAATTTCGAGTTGTCTTTAAGTGTGACTTTTTGAAAAGTTTTCTTGTTTAGTTTCCTATCTAATTTGTTTAGAATTTTATAGGGATTCATTGAAATTACAAGTTTGATGGGTGAAATCTGCCCAATTGAAGTTCCCCGGGGTTTTTTTAGGGTGTTAAATCCATACATGCAATAAGAAAACCAGTTTAAATAACACAAATCAAGATTTCACCACATATTTTTGGTCCAATTCCGATCAGAAATCAAGTTTGATGGGTGAAGTCTGCACAATTGAAATTCCGCAGGGGTTCTTTTAGGGTGTTGAATCCATATATGCAGTGAAATAACCAGTTTAAATAACACAAATCAAGATTTCACCACATATTTTTTGGTCTGATTCCGAGAAATCCAGCGGAAACTCCAAAAATTGCCACTTAAAGACAACTCCAATTAATTTAAAAAGGGATTCAACCATCTTCTTACACTGGCACTTCAAAATATTAAAAGTGTAGTTAAACAAATGTGATGGACTATATAAAAGACAAGAGTCACGTGGTGGCAATGTCGTTGCCCTTGTTTTTTTTGACTTTGCCACCACGTGGTTTTTGTTTAAAAAATAATATATATATATATATATATATATATATATATTATATATATATATATATATATATCGTTAGGAAAAATACTGAGACGGGGAGGGGGAGTGAATTAGTATTTTAAACAAAGTTCAACTTTTAATTTCTTATTTAGAATTATGTAAGTTATAGTCATTCAATACACCAATGTATGTGCACAACTGTGATGAATACAAATAACATATATCTAGTTAACTAATTTTTCATTCATTTCATCATCTGTTCAACTTTAACCAATGTATCATTACTTCACTAGCCTTTAATTAAGCAACAACCATGATCATTAAGAACAGAATAAATCATCACACATAAGAAACACAACAACACATGAGGATACCAGGATTTTTAGGTGGAAACTCAATGTGGGAGAAAACCACCGTTGTCATCATCTTTGTCTTCATCTTTTATTATAAAGGAAAACATCTTACAATCTTGTATTGACGCGGGCTCATACCATTACGTAGACATCCACCTATAGAAGGCTACAACCTTTTCTCATTCTCCAGCACCCACTGGAAGAGAGCTCCAACCCCCTGATCTCATTTACCGGCTCCTACTGGAAGGGAGATTCTACCCCCTGTACAAATTCTCAAACTACTACTGGAAGGAAGCTTTAACTTCCTCAATGAAGAATTCAACCATCAACACCTCTGTGGACCACGTTTCATAATATTTCATATTGGATTCACCTGACTCAAAAAATCAAACTTGTAGGCCACACTTTTCATCGTATTTTCAAACTGCACCCACTTCCATCATTTGAACCTAATATCATATAAAAATTCTAAAACCAATAATTGTATCAACTCACTAAATCACTGAACTAACTGAATCAACAAATTAATCACTGAATAATAATCAACCAATGCAACTAGATCAAACCAATTCATATAAGATCATATTACTACCCAACCACTCACAGGTTTATTAGACCATATATTGTTCATCACATAAATCAAATCATATCACTGCAAACCCTCATCAATCATAGGTCAGAAGGTATACAATATTGTTCTGAATCATACCCGCATATGTTCATGCTTCCCTTGAAGACTGCATGTGTATAGATCTCAAAACACTAACTAATGAGATTTTTGTCAAGATGAATCACTGGATCAAACATTGAATACTGAATCACAATAGATACATCAATACTAGCTCAATCACTGATCAATATACTAAGTCTTATTTAACCCAGTCAATACTGTCAAACACATAATATCATGACAAAGACATCATCGACAAACAACAACAAATGTAATAGAAATGATCAAACATCATCAACAGTTCATATTGAAAAACCCTATCATATATATGTGACTTCTACAAATCACCTATATGTATGTACACACTTCGTATTCTTAACACCTACGTATAGATTCTAAACTTTTGCACAATGTATACGTGACTGCGTAGAGGCAGATCCGCGTATGTATGTGATTTCGCATAGACAATAACATACATATATATATATTATTATATATATATATAATATATATTTATATAATCACTTAGTCATTCCTTCGTTGCAATCACACCACACACTCCGGAAACCTTATTGTCACACATTCATGTCAGAGTATCATTACCACCAAAAATCTATCATTGTTAGTCATAATCATAAAAGATCAAGCAAGCATATTCATTAGCCCCTACTATACTTTCAGATCTATCAGGTTTGAACCTCCTCCATGCTCCTTGGTGCATACATGTTTAAGATCACATCACACATTAATAACCCATGACTTGCATGCTTAACACTTTGATCTCCATCTCCTTATATAGCTTTAACCTTAGCCAATACCCTAGGCCAATCCCTTAGTAATGTAGTTGGTATTCTTTGATGGGATCAATTAACCATTGTCACACTCATTACTATGGGCCATTACCATGGTAAAGACACCTAGCATTAAAAATACCATGGTGAGGATTCTGTACGCGACCACTCTTCACCATACCTATGTATGTAGGCGGTCTTATTTCACAGGATCTGCGTATACTTTCTCAAAATTTATCTTTAACATCCATATGTTGCTAAACTAATATTCCTTTGTTCATATCACCTATAGTATATGCATAACCTTCATGTTTACATGTATATTAAGTAGGTTTCCATCAAGGACAACACATTAGCCATAATGCCAACAATCTCCCCCTTTGGACTTGATGGCAACCACTTTAGTATTTAGTCACCATTGCCTGTAAAAGTAAGCACACCATGCTTCTCTCCCAAGTCACCAAACTTCTCTCCAAACACCAAACTTCTCTCCCCCTTTGAATTTAAGGGAAAAGGGCCAACCAAAGCTAAATGAAGACTTCTCTCTCCCTTTGTAGATATGATCTGTTGAATATGAACATTGTATACTGACCATGTTCCCCTCGAGCATATGTTGAATCTTCTGGAGGATAATGAATTTCATGACTCTATGACTCAACCAAATATGACCTTTCCTATCACGAATGACTCATGTTTACATCAATCACCCAACCCAGTGGGAGTTACATGTTTGACCCACAATATTACATAAATGACTTGGGCCCCAATATGACTAAATTTTACAATGATTTACAACATGGGTATTTACATGACCTTTACATCAAGAGAGAAATATGATATTTATAACCAAAACCAAATACCTCAATAGTGAGTTAGCAAGACCATGATAGTCACCAACAACCATCATACACCATATAGGGTCCTGTAATACAAACACCTTTATCATCATCAAGAAGTAAGATAGAGAAATGTAGCATCAATCTTTATGTGAAAAAAATGCAATGCTTTCAAGCATCACCAAGATATTGTAGTAGCAGTATATCAATAACCATCCTCTTGACTTCATGTCTTTTCCTCATATATGAAGTGTTAGACAGTGTTTTGTCACACCTCATGTTCACTTCCTGTTCCACATCCTGAAGTGCCACTATATTGACAACTGTGAAGTGTACTCATCATGAAACACATATTGAAATATCCCCGAAGAATGGAAGAAAAAATACTTTGAGTCAATTCTGGAGAAGGTTGACTAAAACCCTAAATTTCAGGACCAACACTCTTTGCTCCACCGCTTGCCCGTGTTGATGGCAGGTTGTAGTTCTTTGACCTAACACTGCCAGTGCAGGTTTTGATAAGGAAACTCATGTTGAACCTCTTCTGGTAGGTTTTCTGAAATTGGAGGAGAAGCTTTGTATGCTAGAAACTTTGAGAAACAACGAGTTGTATGTTGTTGGGTAGAGATATGGTCGATCTCTCTCATGTGGAGCTCTTGATCCTACCTTTAAGGACCTTCCCCTTGAGATGTGGACCTTCCTCCCTATTTTTTGGATCCCTAACTCCCTCTCCCTTCCTATAAATCAAATCCCCTCCATTCCCAAATGGTTGTTCATTGATTGCCTTCATTCCTATGTTGAGACTATGCCTAAATGTTGCCCATCTAACTTGGAGAAGTAGTGCTTGAAGAGTCTTGGCTTGGACTTGGAAATCCACCAAAAGGAGGTCTCCAACATCAAGGCAATGGTTGTATGCTTCCCTTTTTTATTGATTAATATATATATTTGATGTTCACTTTCCATAAATGTCTAAATATTTATGCATTTAGCTTGATACTCCTTTATCTATCAAGTAGTTTATGTTTGATATATACTATGTATGCTCTTGTATCTTGTATTGTATTTTGATCTCTTTCATAGGTACTCAAACGTAAGGAATAAGAAAGAAGCGAGCCTGGAAGCTAAGGGATTAGAACCATCACCAAAGGATTGAACAATTAGCATCGGAGAAAGGTAGGTTTCTCTCTCTCTACATTTTAACATAAGCTAGGAAAGTCTGCATTAGCTTGTTCAGTTCGTTGCTAGACCCACTCATTAGGCTAGAGAGACCACCTTTCTCCACAGAGGGGATCTATCTTCACAACAAAATGGCGACTCTATTGGGGAAGCTATAGCCTCTTCAATCTCTTTTCTTGATTTGGTCTTTTGATCACTTTGACCAACCATTGAATTATCAGTTAATCTAGGTATGTATAGGTTTGCACATTGAATGATCATTGCTTTAGAGTGTTAGGTATGGAATCTTTGTTGAAATTTTGTTTATTTTTTACCAACTTTCTCACCTCACGTGTTTTTTACTTGGACAGTTGTGCTGCCAACATGTTTTTACTTGAAACAGTCACGTTGAATCCACTTTCAGCACGTTTTTGGCTATGATAGTCGCACTGATCTCAGAAATTTTAGAAAAATTAGGGTTTATACCGTAGGATCCAGTGTGTCCTGGCCTCTGGAGGCCTTTTCATGTCCTCTAAGTCTAAATTTTCTAGTGTTTTTGTCTGATTGTCTTGTTTACTTAGTAATTATTATCTCTGACTTTGAAGTGTTTGAAGTGAGACTTTGATTGAGTTCTAGGGTTCCTAGGTCAGTTAGTCACCACTCACTGCTTGTTGTGTCATTGATATATTAGTGTGTTGATTGATTGACTCTTGTTTTATGTGGAGATTATTGAAAAAAATAGTTTTCATTTGTTTTAGCTTGTCTTTCACAAAGTTTCTTTTCAAGTTGCATTAAGTCATTTGCATTTGGAAAGCATCTTTGTTTTTAATCAAGCATAGATTACGTTGTTTGATTTTCAAGCTGAAAGGAGTGCATCGTTTATTTTTTCAAAAGGAAAAAGTGAAATTTATTTTCATTTAGGTGCTTTTGAAATGGATTTGGTGTTGCTTTGTAATGTATTAGTTGCATTAGAGCTGTAGAGTCGAAGGACTGCCTTACCTTGACACCCTTTTGTCTATACTTCTTCCTTTTTCCTATACCTATCACCTAAATAAATGCAATAGACATAAGGTTTTGTTAAGGTAAGCACTTAAATGTCCTCTTTTTCATATTTTGTTTATATACTTTATTGTTTTATTAAAGTTTGCTTTCAGCTACAGAATTGGCATGTTTCTGCAGCTAATTCGTATTTCCGCAGCTACCTCCATTGTTGACAGGGTTCGAGTGCACCAGCTAAGAAAAAGAAGATATGGATTGATGAGGAATGATATCCTTGTGCATTCTTTCCTATTCTCTTGAGCCAATCATTCAATAATATAGCACTGTGACACAGTCAACCTCAAAGTCAACTGCAAGATTATGTGCCGGGACATCGTCCAAATTTTCTGAAATCTTATCGATTTTCTTTTCCAAATAGAAAATCGATTATTTAGAGATATAGTTTGTCTAATAGGGATCGTAATAAAGATATGTAGGCTTAAAACTCTCATACTGTTACTTGGAGAAATTTTATAACAGCGATGGTCGCTCTGTGTTTTGGTGCGCGCCGCTATATGTAGATTTTGAAGAACATCCTGTTGAACTTGTTTGTGAGTAATAGACTTGGTTCATATTTTCCATGCTGCATTGATTGAAGATTGTAAACTGTCTCATGGAGGGCCCCTACGTTTAGTACAGGTCTTTGATCGATTGCAAATATATTTCTTTGATTTCTTAAAGTTAAATTATGGGTGCTCTGTTTTGTGTTTTGAAATGTAGTATAATGGAATTCACGATTAAACTATTGTCTACATAAGAACTTTCCTTTGTTTTATACCTAGCATAATCTTCTTATTTCATTTTCTTTTTACCTGGTATAGTTTGATCATCTCATTTGCTTTCTACCTAGTGTAATTCAATTGTCTCATTTCACAGCTTAGTTGTTTTCCAGTTTATCAGTTTTGGTTCTTGTTTGAGTAGAGTTGCATTAGTTAAAGAGTGACAATCTTTTTCTTGGAAACTAAATTTAGACATCAATCATTTTCAATTTGATAGAATATGTATCTCTTGCACATAGTAATCTAGTTTGGTTGTAGCATAAAATTCAAGATAAAATAAAAAATAGTCTAACATAGTAGAGTTTAGGATCACTCTCCAACCATCCACAAAATTTGATTCAAGTGAGATTAATTTTTAGGATAACCAGCTAACAACTTTAAGAACTATACTCTAATATAGCGAGTAATACCATATCCATATTAATTCTAAGTTTAGACCTTAACAATAACATAGGTATCTTAACGACATAAAATAACTTCTAGCACATATAGTGCACTCGTGCTTCATCAGTATACCTACCCTGGTCGATAATTTATGCTGACAATTTAAGAACATTAAATTGGCTAAACATTTTGGTGCCATTGCCAGGGAAGTACAAATAGAAGTTTAAAAATTTTGAGAAAAATGATCAATTCAAAACATGATATGTGTAGGGATAGAGACTCTAGAGGTAGATTTGTAAGACGACGAAGAAGCTTGATTCCCACAATTCCACTCACTTCACCACAACTTCAAAATTCCGCACCACCTACTCAAACTAGAATTCCATTTGCAGGTCGACAAAGACTTCCTGAAGTCTCAAGATCAGAAGTCCAATCCAAAACTTCACCTACTTCATCGACCGAAGCTGTAATCGAAGAAAATATTGCATCCCCAACTACAGGAGTAGTTTTTCTATCCTCCACTGGTGAACAAATTTTAGGAGAAGAATTAGAAGTTCCTAGCGAAGAAGAGGAACATGAAACTTATTTTGACAGCCCATTGATAAAGGAACCAGAAGAATTAGAAGAAACTTACATTAGTTCTGAGGAATCTGTCATGGCTGAAGAAAGGGAAGGAGAGGTACACAATGTCAATGGTGAGGAAAATAGGATTGGAGGAAGAAGAGTAAGAGGAGGAGGTGGATATAGGAATATAGGAGGGGGTAGAGGTAGAGGAAATCAAGATCATTTTGGATTTCATATTTTTTATGAAGATACAACCTGCACAATGAAAAATATATCACCCTCAATTCTTCCTAATTTCCACGTAAAAATAAATGAAGACCCAAAGACATTTCCCTTCGAATTTGAAGTATTATGCAAATCATATGACTATCTGCATGATGCTCAAAAACTGAAATTATGCTCTGCTACCTTAAAGGATTCAACATTAAAATAGTTCATGAGCTTAGGAATGAATTCTATAAGAGCATGGGCACAAATGAAAGAGGCTTTCTTAGGAAAATATAGGGATTACTGTATGCCTAGTAACCTTAAAGATGAAGTCTTCAAAATGACACAAAAGGAAGATGAAAATCTTGAAGACTTAGTAGAGAGATTTGTCTACAATATTAAAAGATAAAAAATGGATAATTTGGATGAGGAAATTTTGAAAGCCCTCCTGCTCAAAGCTATCAAAGATAAATGGATTTATCTCCTTAACCTAATAGGGAAAGGATATCTTTCTCAATTTCCATTTGCAGATATTTGTGATCTATGTGTACATATCTCAAGGGGTAAAGCACAAGTAGGAAAGAATCCTAGAGACCCTCTCTTATCAAGAATTAATAAATTTGCAGCTAGGACAGACAGCAGAGCAGAATTAGGAAGCTTGCTTGATAACTTCAAGACAGATATTTTAGGGAGTCTAAGTGAACAGATAAACACCCTTAAAATACAGAATAAGCAAAAATAAAAAAATGTTGCATTATTTATTTTCTGTGCTAGATGTCAAAAAAAACATGCCTTAAGAGAGTGTCCCTTAGATTCAAAAGCTATAGAAACGTGTGCCATATGTGCAGATAATCATGATACTAAGGAGTGTCCTTCTTTACTATGTCTCAAGGCTATATTTAATCATGAAGGAATATCAAAACAAGTAGACCCTCTTTACTTTATAAACAAGAGACCATGGCAAAACTCCCAACCAAATCAACCACAAGGCTTCAAACCTCAACAATTTTCTCAGTCTTCACAAAATAATTGGAATCCACCTTAGCAGCCTTGGGCTCAGCCACAATCACAATCTTGGATTCAATGATGATAAAGTCCTTATGGGGCTTATGTTCAATATCAACAATATTCACCATCCTATCTTCCACCACAATTTCTACCCCAATCTAATCAAATTCCCCAAGCTAATCAATTACCTCAAATCCAAGTTCAGAAGAAAAATCCACAACTCTCCCTACCATTTACACAAAAACCAAATCAACTACCTGCTCAACCACTTCTGAATCCTAATAATAAAATGCCACAACAACCTGTGTACAACATGGAAGGGCAAAATCCTCAAACGTATGTAATAACTCCACTAGATCTAAATAATGTCCAATTAAGGTCTAGAAGAGTGTTACAAAGAAAACCTCGTGTTGTTATTCAAGAAGCAAGACCAAATATTCAAAAACATAAAAATCAATATGAAGAAGGAGAAACCTCTCTCCCTCAAAAAAAGAATAATCAAACAGAAAATGTTCCAATAAATACTCCTATTATAGAACAACCCTCGGTATCAATTAGACAACCTTTCCCTGAACAGTTGAAAATTGATGAAGGAATAGAAAAACAAATTACATTGCCTGATTATAATATGTTGGATGAACTAAGAAATGTTTGTATCAAAATTCCTTTATTACAAGCCATAAAAGAAACACCAATCTTTGCAAAAACGATTAAGGAATTAAGTACTCAAAGATCAAGAAGAAAAAGAAAAGACATAAAAAGAATTCAATTAGTCAAAAAAACTCAGACATCATGATGGGGAAGACAACAACCCAAAAATATCTAGATCCAGGAAGCCCCATTGTAAAAATTCACATCAATGGAATTGAAATACCAAACACACTGATTGATCTAGGAGCAGCCATAAACATAATGAGTAAACAAGTTATGGATTCACTTAGGCTTCCTAACCTTCAATACTCACCAACACTATTACAATTAGAAGATAGGTCTGTGATTAAACCTGATGGTGTGTTGGAGGATGTTTTGTATCCTTAGATTCTTGCAAATATCCTATTTATTTCATGGTCTTAACACCCAATAATAATTTAGGAGGACATGCATTAATCCTAGGAAGACCTTGGTTAGCTACAGCTAATGCTTTCATCGGTTGTAGATCAGGTGATATGTTTATTTCAGATGGAAATTCTACAAAGAAATTTACATTATACCCTCCTACAAGAACAACAATAGAAACAAAGAATGAGGAATGGATAGATGATGAAGATGATATACAACCTATTTTCACTACTGAACAAGTAAGAGAGGAAGACCAAATTTTAAATCTATTGGAAAATAATGAATCTTCCTCACCTTATGACCATAGTCGAAATGAATATCTCTCATCTAGACAGGT
The DNA here is from genome assembly GCA_000404065.3 of Pinus taeda. Classification (NCBI taxonomy): domain Eukaryota; kingdom Viridiplantae; phylum Streptophyta; class Pinopsida; order Pinales; family Pinaceae; genus Pinus; species Pinus taeda. Next base: position 63,673 of record APFE030004425.1, read on the forward strand.
ATCATTGCTCTCCATGGAAAAACTTGGGAATTCTTTAATAGAATTTTTTCAAGAAAAAATTTAAATGTTAATGAAAACTTGAAAGAATTACAAAAGAATCAACCGGTAGAAGTCTTACAGAAATATTCTTCTTCTTATGCATGGGAATACACTGATATGAGAGGAATTGACCCCAAAAATTGCATACATCATATCTACATCGAACAAAGTGAAAGACCAGTTAGACAGCCACAACAAAGAATGAACCCAAATCTAAAAGAAATTGTTAAGGAGAAATTTGCAAAATTGCTAAATGTAAATTTCATCTATCCGATATCAGACAATCGGTGGGTTTCACCCCTAGTAACCGTTCCAAAGAAAAATGGAAAATGGATAGTATGCATCGATTATAGGGAATTGAATAAATCAACATTAAAAGACCACTTTCCACTACCTTTCATAGATCAAGTCTTAGACACATTTGCAGGGAACAAATATTTTTCATTTTTGGACGGTTTTAGTGGATATAACCAGATTCAGGTATCACCTAAAGATCAAGATAAAAACACATTCACCTATCCATGGGGAACTTATGCTTACTGAGTACTTCCCTTTGGATTATGCAATGCTCCGACAACATTCCAAAGAGTAGTCCTCAGAATTTTCTCTGATCTTATTCATGATTGTGTGGAAGTGTACATGGATGATTTCACAGTTTATGGAGATTATTTTAATGAAGCACTTGAAAATTTAGAAAAAGTTTTAATAAGATGTAAAGAAACAAATCTCTCGTTAAGTCATGAGAAATGTTACATGATGTTTAACGAAGGAATTGTTTTAGGTCACCATATTTCAGGAGATGGAATTAAGGTAGACTCATCTAAAGTCGAGGTCATTTCTAAATTATCAGTGCCAAACTGTCAACGAGATGTTAGTATTTTTCTTGGTTTTACTAGATATTATAGAAGATTTATAGAAAACTTCACAAAAATTCCATCTCCACTCTTTAAACTACTTACCAAAGACTATGAATTCAATTGGAATTTTGATTGTCAAGCTACCTTTGAAACTTTGAAAAAGAGAATTTCTGAAGCACCTATCTTAAAAGGACCTAATTGGAAATTTCCTTTCCATATATCAATTGATGCTTTAGATACAACCTTGGGAGTTGTGTTAGGGCAAACAGACCTTACTCCTTATGCAATCTATTATACCAGTAAAAATTTAACTCCTACAGAGCTAAATTATATTGTAACCGAGAAGGAGTTTTTAGCCGTAGTTCATGCCATTAACAAATTCAGACATTATATAACTGGCTATGAAACTTTCATTCACATAGACCATTCTGCCATTAGATACCTAATGAATAAACCAATCACTAATGGAAGAATAACTAGATGGATCTTATTGTTACAAGAATTCAACATCACCATTCTAGATAGACCTGGAAAACATAACACAATTGCTAACTTTTTTTCTAGAATTCAGAATGATAATAATGATCAACCTGTAGAGGATAATTTTCCTGATGAATATCTTTTTGCAGTATCTACTAAATCACCTTGGTATGTAGATATTGCTAATTATTTAGCTACAGGGAAAATGCCATTTCATTTGTCTCCTAGAGAAAAGAGGAGGATAGTTCACAATAGAACATCTTATTCATGGATAAACGAAGAGTTATACAAAACAGAACCAGATTTCATCATCAGAAGATGTGTTCGAGAGGATGAAATACTAGAAATACTTAAAGCCTACCATGATGAACCATGTGGAGGACATTTTCAGACAAAAGAATTACTTATAAAGTCTTACTTTTAGGATATTATTGGCCTTCCATTTTCAAGGATACCAAGGAATATGTAAAAAGATGTGATAGTTTTCAGAGAATGGGCAAACCCACACTTTCAAATGAAATGCCATTATAGCCACAGGTACTCATTAAACCATTTGAAAAATGGGCACTAGATTTTGTTGGTCCAATCAACCCACTTTCAAATAAAAAAAGTATATTCTGGTATGTACTAATTATGTCACTAAATGGGTAGAAGCTAAAGCACTTCCTTTTGCTACTAAAATTGTTGTAGTTTCATTTCTTTTTGAGGATATTCTCACTCGTTTTTGGTGTTCCAAGAGAAATTGTAACATATCAAGGAACACAGTTTACATCCATATTAGTGCAGAAGCTTGTGGAGAAGTACAAAATCAAACATCAAAAATCAACTCCATACCATCCACAAGCCAATGGACAAGTTGAGTTTACAAATAAGGTGATTGAAGCAATCCTTACCAAGACTGTACACTTACACAGGAAGGACTGGGCAGAAAAGCTTCCAGAAGTTTTTTGGGCTTACAGAACTACATGGAGAAGTACTACATGACATAATCCCTATGAACTTGTTTATGGGAAGTAGGTCTTACTTCCAATAGAGTTCTAGATCCAGACTTATAAAACAGCAATCCAGTTAGATCTTGACTTATCAAAAGCACAAAAGCAAAGGATGAGACAACTTAATGAGCTTGATGAAATAAGACAAGAAGCCTTCCAGAAGACTAGCCTAGTTCAACAATAGAGATCCAGATGGCATGATAAGTACATTAAAGAAGGAAAATTTCATCCAAGAGATTTGGCATTACTTTTCGATTGAAAGTTCAAGAATTTCCAAGGAAAATTTCAAACCCACTGGCTTGGACCTTATGAAGTTGAAAATGTCTTTGACAATGATGCAGTTAGAATCAGAACTATTGATGAAGAGAAAACTCCTCTTTTAGTAAATGGACATCGACTTAGGCTTTATAAAAAGCCTTTGACAAAAGAAGAATTTGTCAAAATTTTCCAAGATAATTTAGAATTGAAGATGGTTGAGAAGATTTCTTATTCTTTTCCACCTTAAAATTTTTACTTTTCTATATATATATATATATATATATATAATATATATATATATAAAGGTATAAACATGAAAACCAACATGTTGTTGGCATGCTTATACAGAAACTTTGAAGTGAAAACCAACTCCTGTTGGCACCTTAAATTTTCTTTCCAAAAAAGAAATTCCCTTTCCTAAAAGTTTTTTTTTTCTCAGCTACAAAATTAGTCACTTTCTGTAGCTAGGACAAGTTTCTGCAGCTCTAATAAAATTCTTGTAGCCAACTTAGCAGGAACATTTGGTGATTTGAATTGAAGAATAATTGACAGTGGAAAGTACCTATAGGAGATATCAAAGGACAAATAAGGTTAGAAAGTTAGTCAAAGGTATGTGATACTTTAATTTTATAATGAGGATCAATATATTGCATATATGAACTAAGAGGACATAGCACTGTCAAGATAAAACAAAATCAATGCAGATTATGGGTGATGGTTGCTTGTCAAAATCATCATAATCCACCACTTAGACTCTCATCTTGTCCTCACTCCGAATCTATCGTAATCGTCGAATCATTGTTAGGTAAAATTGACTCAAGGTTTGAGTCAAGGTTGACTTGGTTTAATAATAGTGGTTTTGGGCACATGGTATAGTGTACCCATGGTATTATGGTCAGTGGTATTGCATTTAATGCAACCTATAAAAGTTTGAGAATACTTCATTGTAATGTAGGCCTGGAGGTGAGTGGTGAAGGCTCACTTAACTGGATTGGCCAAGGTTTTGGCAAATGTTAATGAGATCTCATTGGGTTGGGTTTTTCCTGGATAAATATTATGTGTATAATATTTATGTGTATTGTCGCTGGTTATTTTATTATTCCTCTCTGTAAATCTTAGTAATAATTTATCTCTCTGCGGTAGATTTCTTAACCTTGCGTGCTCCATGATTGTCTTGTTTCCAAGGGTTTGTATTGACCTGGTAGATGGAGAGATAATTGAGTTTTTCGTATAGATCTCGATCAACAGCCATAGATTGTGAAGCAAATTTGAACACTATTGGGTCATGAGAGATTCAGTGGATGAGGAGGATATGTGCACGTGGATTAATTAATTGATGAACCATGTACCTGAAAAGAATGCTTAGATAACTGGCGGTTACAGCGGCTAGTGACCCATGTAATTTGGTGGATGGGTTCTTTTTTATGGACATTGATGTCATATGTACAAAGATAACAAAAAGGGTAAAAAAAAAAAAAAAAAAAAAATTAATGGAGTGAAATTTTTCATTTGCATGTAAATGGGCATACTGTTGTAAGACTTGGTAAGGCATGCATACCCCTGGGTAATTATCGGTAAAGTCTGGGTTAGACCTACATAATAAGGGGATGTCGAGTTAAGAAATCCCCTATAAAAACTTTGAAGGAGGTAAGGGCTAGAGTGAGCGGCGTTGTCTCACTTAGCAGGTTTTGGCTAGATTTAGTCAAGGAACCCCAATTCAAGTTTAAGGGGGGAATTGTTAGGTAAAATTGACTCGGGGTTTGAGTCAAGGTTGACTTGGTTTAATAGTAGTGGTTTTGGGCACATGGTATAGTGTACCCATGGTATTATGGTCTGTGGTATTACATTTAATGCAACCTATAAAAGGTTGAGAATACTTCATTGTAATGTAGGCCTGGAGGTGAGTGGTGAAGGCTCACTTAACCGGATTAGCCAGGGTTATGGCCAATGCTAATGAGATCTCATTGGGTTGGGTTTTTCCTGGATAAATATTGTGTATAATATTTATGTGTATTGTTGCTAGTGATTTTATTATTCCTCTCTGTAAATCTCGATAAATCTCAGTAATAATTTATCTCTCTACTGTAAATTTATTAACAATCATTGTTCTAAATGCGCTCTAATGGTAAATTCATTCCCATGGCCTTCATTATAATTCACATGCTCTCCCATTTCTACGAATTCACATAACCTCTCCATCTCTCTGCCACTGAATGAAACCCTACCAACACCATTTTTCCTCTCAAGTGAGTAGTCCTTGAGACGAAGCATCTTCCATAATGGGTTTTATTGTATGAATCGAACCAATAGGAAAGAAGTTTATGTATTCAAGCTTCTGTGATCCATAATGAATTAAGCAAAGTATTTCGGTAGAAATCACATAAGAGAAATTTTTGGCCGACGCGTTTCGAACCAATAGAGGAATCCTTAGAAGGATTTCCTCAAACCAGGGAGTTTGTGCAGAAAGTACAATGGTTACAATTTATAGAGAAATTCAACAATTTCCACCGAGAGGTGACGAAGACTTTTGCACGTTCTTTTGATGGAATGGAGGTTGAAATAGGAGACATCAAATTCACCATAACGGAGTCCCTAATCTCAGAAGCTACTGAATTACACAGAAGTGGAGAAAATTGGTTCAAAAACAGAGGAATCAATGGGTAAGATTGGAAAGTTTTCCTAAAAAATCCAAACATGGACACCACCATCTTCAAGAAAGGTATTCCTTGTACAACCCTTAAGAGTAAATGAAGGAATTTTCTCCTTGTACTTCAGAAATTTATTACTTGTGAAGGTTGGTTTGGATACATGTATTTCTACCACATTAGAATAATGATGAATTTTGTTGAGGAACACCAAATGAATCTTCCTTACTTCCTCTTGCATAGTCTTAAGAAAATGTCTAGGAATGTTCGAAAGAAAATTCAATTCATAGACAATACCATGTACCATCATGGATTGATAAAAATCTTGATTGAGTTTCACCTTCCGAGTATAGGGGATAACTAGGAAATTTTTTTGGTAAGGAACCATTTTGAAGAAAGAGCCCCTGAACATCCCAACAGTAGTAGAATCCTCAGAGGAAGGAAGATGGAAACAATAAAAGAACAAGAAACCTAGTCTCAACAGGAATTATCAGAAGATGAACTACCCATAGTGGATGTTTTGTAGAAAATGAAAAAAGGAAATATTAGAAGAAAGAAAGCTAGCAAAAGAACAAAGGATTTACCACAAACCAAGATCCTTCCTCAAGAAAAGAAGCCAAAAGCTAAAAAGAGGAAAGCACAGGGATCACCGACCTCAGGAGTAAGGAAAAGTACCAGATTGAATACGATGCAACAAGCAGTTTCAGGAGCTACAAAATATATCAATCTTGAGGAGAGGGAGCCAACTGAAGACCCTAAAGGCTCTCTAGAAGGATCACCAAAACTATCACCAAGGGTATCATCACCACCTTGCAGTTCACCTCCAAGAAGTCCAATGCACAATCCAAGTGTTGATCCTCTTCAACAAGAGATTTATGACTACATGGAGTCACTAGAAAGAAAAGAAGCAACAACTAAAGAATCAATCCAAAGTCTAGGAGAAGGAAGCAATCAATTCAATGAGCCACAAGAACCTTTGGCATCTAATGTCTTAAAGAAAGAGATCTTTGAGCTGGAGACATTGAACAGATATCTCAAAAATGAAAATCAAACATTGAAAGCACAGAATGGGATTCAAATTGCAAAGAGTGACAACCTTATTCTTCATTTAAGTTTATGGTACAAAAAGAACAAGAAGTTGAAGAAAGAAAATAGGGCAATGCAAAGAGAAATCATCAACCTAAAATATAAGATCCTCATGAAGAAACCAAGAATGCCAGTGGTTGCCAGAAAGAAGAAGAAAGTGAATCCTGAATTTGATAACAAGAGGGCACAAGAGAATGACAATGATGAATTATATGAGGACATACAAAACCTCCAGCGTGGGGGAATGTAGAGTCCAAGGACTGCCTTACCTTGACACCCTTTTTGCCTATACTTCTTCCTTTTTCCTATACCTATCACATAAATAAATGCAATAGACACAAGGTTTTGTTAAGGTAAGCACTTACATGTCCTATTTTTCATATTTTGTTTATATACCTTATTGTTTTATTAAATTTTGCATTCAACTACAAAATTGGCCTATTTCTACAGCTAATCCGTATTTCCGCAGCTACCTCCATTGTTGACAGGGTTCGAGTGCACCAGCTAAGAAAAAGAACATATGGATGGATGAGGAATGATCCCCTCATGGATTATTTCCTATTCTCTCAAGCTAACCATTCAAGAAGAGTGCACTGTAACACGGTCAACCTCAAAGTCAAACACAAGATTATGTACCAGGACAGAGTCCAAATTTTCTGAAATCTTATCGATTTGCTTTTCCAAATAGAAAATCAATTATTTAGTGATATAGTTTGTTTAATAGGGATTGTAATAAAGATATGTAGGCTTAAAACTCTCATATTGTTACTTGGAAAAATGTTATAAGAGCAATGGTTGCTCTGTGTTTTGGTGCACCCCGCTATATGTAAATTTTGAAGAACATCCCGTTGAACTTGTTTGTGAGTAATAGACTTGGTTCATATTTTCCATGCTACGTTGATTGAAGATTTTCGACTGTCTCATGGAGGGCCCCTACGTTCAGTATAGGTCTTTGATCGGTATCAAATAGATTTCTTTTATTTCTTAAAGTTAAATTATGGACGCTCTGTTTTATGTTTTGAAATGCAGTATAATGGAATTTGAGATTAAAATGTTTTCTGCATAAGCAATTTCCTTTGCTTTCTACCTAGCATAATCCTGTTATTTCATTTGCTTTTTACCTAGTACAGTTTTATCATCTCATTTTCTTTCTACCTAGTGTAATTCAACGGTCTCATTTCACAGCTTAGTTGTTTTCCAGTTTATCATTTTTAGTTCTTGTTTGAGTGGAGTTGCATTAGTTAAGGAGTGACACTCTTTTTCTTGGCAATTAAATTCAGGCATCATTCATTTTCAATTTGATAGAATAGATATTTCTTTCACATAGTAATCTAGTTTGGTTGCAGCATAAAATTCAAGATAAAATAAAAAACAGTCTAACAGAATAGAGTTTAGGATCACTCTCCAACCATCCAAAAAACTTGATTCAAATGAGATTCATTTTTAGGATAACCAGCTAACAACTTTAAGAACAACACTCTAATATAGTCAGTAATACCATCTCTATATTAATTCTAAATTTAGACCTTAACAATAACATAGATATCTTAAAGATATAAAATAACTTCTAGCACATATAGTGCACTAGTGCTTCATCAGTATACCTACCCTGGTCGATAATTTATGCTGACAATTTAAGAACATTAAATTGGCTAAACAAGATCATTTGAATCCAATTTTTTATTTTTATTTAGTTGCATTAGGGCATTCAAAAATCAAAGAAAAAACATCAGTTATATAAGTTCATCTTAGTAAAAGTGAAAATCATTTTGCTTTCAAAAAGTTGCATTTAGGATAGTGAAAAGTGAAGATCATTTTTATTTTTGAGCATTACATTTTGGAAAGAAAAAGTGAAAGTTAGTGGAAGACATGTTGTTTGATGCATTATTGATTGAAATTTATTCTCTTGATTGGTCTAACTTTCATCGAAGTGGAAAGTTTTATTTTTCTCATATAGTTGCATCTTAGGGATTCAAGTGACATTGTTTTGAGCCGAAAATTAAAACATAATTCAAGATAAACGTTAAAATTTACTCAAGCAACCTAAGGAGAATCAAGAACTTAATGCAAACATTTAGAGGTCTAGGCTAGAGATGTGTTCCAGCGTCTATAAACCTTGCATTTGTCATTATTTTCTAGCATTATATCCCGAGGGTGAAATCGTGTTCCATGTATGGAAGTATATAGGATTGTTCTCTAGTACTCTCAGGTATACCAGAGACGATCCATGTATGGCGAGTATATGGTAACGCTATCATCGAATGAAGATGCATTAGACAATGCTAACACGAACTTGTGCTCCACATACCATCGTGTATATATTGGGAGACCCCATTAGGTTGCTATCCTTTAGCCACAAGTAACCGATTCAGCCACCTTGTAAACGTGATACAGCAAACACAACATTCAGGGAGATTGGACGTCGTACGTTAAGTCCTTGGTTTTGGCCAAGGTATATATTGTGGTTCACATATACTTGGTAAACCCTCTTCCCTAGATTACCCTTTTTAATTTATTTTTCGTTTCTAATTTCTAAAATTTACTACCCACGATAACTTGTCTTACCAATGCATTTCTCCTTGGCCTAATTATGCCTTATTAATGGTAAATTTTACTTGAAGCTCAAATAAGTCACCTCCTTTCCTCTCAATTTTGAGAAAAAAGTTATTGTGGTAGAACCGTCGAGTTCACCTTACATATCCCCTTCACAGTCTAACACTGAAGGGTCATCACAAGTAATCCACCCTGAGTTTCCAAAGTCACTTGAAGGTCAATGTTTTGAACTTGGAATTGTCTCGAGTATTCAACACCTTGCTTCTCATCCTCCACCTCAAGAGTCGTTGTCATCATCTCAGGAATTTGACCCAAAAAATCTTGAGCTTCCTCAACAGTTTTTGCTTTTTCCCCCAAATCTGCTTTACGATCCTTTTTATAATATCTCCTCAACGCCCATATAGTGTGTTTGATAATCCCGACGTACCTTTGTAACTTTCTCCTTGTCCATCGTGGATTCCTCCTCACTAACTCTTTCCACCAATGGCATCAGAAGGTGGGATTCCAACCTCTCCTCGAGATCCTCCTCCGGAAGTCTCAACCACTCATACTCTGGGTCTTGGTGATGAATATGAATATCACTTTTTGCCTTAAGGCTTTCCATATGATTCTTCTCCTCATATGCGGAGTAGGCCAACTCCACCACCTGGAAGTAATGAACCTTTATTCTCGCTAATTTATACCTCTCTTGGTCATTTAGTTTCAGGTACTCCAAGTACATCTTCACTTTATCATCATCCAATATGGTCATCTAGCGTTACGCCAAGCTCTGGCCCATTCAATTCGAATGTGGTTTCCCAAATTCCTATTCAAACTGTGGTTTCTTCAGTTCCTGTTTAACCTATAGTCACAGTTGGGTCAGTTAATGTCCCTATAGGTTCTTCAACTCCTCTTTCGACCTCTACAATAGTTACATCTCCTCGATTGAGCAGGCAATATGTACGACCCCCTATCCCACCACATGGGGGTGAACCACCTCCTATTTCTTATGGAACCTATGTGAGCAAATCCCAAACTCACGTTATGGGAGCAAGTCAAATTATTGGTAGTATTCCTTCTAGATCTGGTCAAATTCCGTATCAGCAACCTCTTTTAACTCAGATACCTTACCAACAACCATACCCTCCTTATGGTTCATAGAAACTTCCAAATCCACCTTTCAATCAACAAGCAGGATCCCAAATGTAGTTTGGTCCTAATCCCTCATTTAGGTCGTCTAGTCAGTTTCAGTCTGCTTCTGGAACTTATCCTTTAGGAGATGGTAATCCTTTATAGCAAGGAACCTATCAATATCAGAAAGGAACCTATCAAATCTCACAAGGAACCTATCAGCAACAGGGACCTTTCGTACAACAAGGACCTTACATGCAACAAGGGTCTTATCAACAGCCTTTGTAGCAGCAAGGGAAACCATTTCAACAGCAAGGTCAACCATTGCAGCAACAAGGTCAACCATTGTATCAACAGGGTCAACCATTGCAGCAGCAAGGTCAACCATTGTAGTAGCAAGGTCAACCGTTGTATCAACAAGGTCAATCGTTGCATCAACAACCCTATGCTCAATACTCCTCATAGGTTGTCTATCCTCCCTATGGTTCTCAATGACCTATGTCGGGTCAATATCAAACTTTTCCTGGTCGGAACCCACCTCTATGGGGACAAACTCAACCTTTGCATGATAAAAATTATCCCATTGGGGGAAATATCAAAATCCCTATCGTCAAAATCTGCCACTATGGGGGAAAAATCAGTACCAGCAAGGTTGGAATCCTCAATATGGACCTTATCAAAGGCCTTTCATGCCTTTTAATCATCAATTGTCATTTTTAGCGACTTTGGAGTTATTGGATGTGTCGAGGCTCACAAACGACCCAATACTTCATTCACCATATTGGCCTCCGTGCCTACCAAAATACTTGGAAATTATCCAAAATTCGAAGTGAAGTCTGGAGAAGACCCCCAAGCTCATGTCATGACCTAACTTATGGTGTTCGTCTAACTCTTGGGTCGATGAGTCCATTTGGTTGCATATTTTCCAGTGAACCCTAATGGGTGCTTCCACCAAATGGTACATCGAGTTACCTCGAGGTGCCTTTCAAGATTTCAATAATTTGGCTATGGTGTTTCTTACTCACTTCCAGCTACCAGTTCAATATGAAACCGGTACCCATCTCCTAACATATTTGAAACAGAATACTGCTACCCATATCTCCGATCACATCCAGGAATGGAGATGTTAGTATCACCTTATTAAGTTTAAAATCCCTGATGATATTTTAACCGAATGGTTTACTAAGTCATTCATTATTGAAATCGCCAAATACACAACTATGGGTGGTTTCATGACTGAAGAATAAGACATCACCTGTAATCAATATCTATATTTGGCATATTCGCAATCTAGCATGCTTTATGATCTCTTACCTGATGCCCCATGAACTTCAACTAATCTGGCATCTTTTAAGCCTGTGGAGACACCACCCGTTGATGGTATTATTGGGTCAGTAGGTCAAACTTCTAGTAAAATTTCTTCTACTTCTACGAAGCAAAAATATACTCCGACTACTGCACCTTCTCCTCCTTCGAATACTCCTAAAAATATTGGTAAAACTTCCGAGGTGAATTTTGTCCAATCTACAACAGCAAACAAAGCCTCGAAAGGAAAAAAAAAAAAGGTAAAGGTAAGGCTAAATATGATGCCCCAAAACAAGATCCTCCTAAACCATTTGCTGATGATGCATCTAAACACAAGAAAAAATATCCTTGTCTTATATGTGATGAAGACCATTATACCAAGGATTGTCCCCCCTGTGATGAGGTTAGTCATCTGTTAAAAGGCACCCCATGGACACCAGATGTGTTGAAAGAACCCTTTCCGTCACAGCAGACTTCACTGGTAGATCAACCTCAATCCTCTACATCTTCAGGTTCTCAATTTTTTATGAGTGGAACGACACCTGTCTCTGTTGCTACTTGATCAAAATATTATCAAACTCCTACCAAACTGGTTGGGGAAAATTATGCCACTAATACGCCTTCTACTTCCACTCCACCTAGTTCTGGTCCTCTTCATATTGAGAAAGCTTGTGATGATTCCATTATCCGACCACCTCCAAAAGGTGTTCTTTGGAAGTCATCATATAATCTGAATGCGCGAGCTGCTCAACATTATAATATTGTGGAAGATTTAGCTCAAGTGCCTTCGGTGATTTCAACTTTGGAAGTCCTCCAAACTTGTCCATCACAAAGAAAAGAATTACTATCTTCCATAGGAGGGATTGATCCTACATATTAAAATATGATTACTTTTGACCTCGAGAACCACGTTGCTCGTCTCTCGTATCAACTTGCCTTCTTGATACAAGTTATTATCAAGGGGAAGACAATTCATAGGACTGTTATTGATGAAGGTGCTTCTACTTGCATCATGTCCCTTTCATTTTGGAAAGTTGTTGGCTCTCCACCTCTCAACCAATCCCCTAATACCTTGGAAGCCATTGATGGTAGAGGTTCACACCCATATGGTATTCTCAATGAATTCCTGATATCATCAGAAGGAAAAACCATTAACCTAGAAGTAGAAGTTGTCGATGCGAATTTGAATTACAATCTTCTACTTGGTCGTAGCTAGACCCATGCAATGTTTTGCGTGGTTTCCACTTTATGCTGTGTCCTCTGTTTTCCTTATTAAGGAAAAATAGTCGTTGTCTATCAACTCACCTTTTTCTCTTCCAACTCTTCAAATAGTAATGTGCCATATGTTGGGAATATCAATATTCCTTATGAGAGTGTTGGGGCGGGTCTTTTCAAAGACTCTTCCCTTTATTAAGTAGAGTTTCGGCGTAAATCACATGAAGAAAACCTTTGTCGATGTGTTTCGAACTAACTAGTGTGGTTCATCGTCAGGACAAGTTGAATGAACAGATCTCACTTTTCATATTAAACAGATAGCAGAACTTTCTAGACCAGGTAATGGCTATAAAGACAACGACTAGATTTGACCCGGAAACGGCTAGCTGACTTAGATAAGGGTTAAAAACTTTATTAAATAGGTTAATGTTTTTATTAAAATACAAAAAGGATCATTTTATAATTATAAATAAATATTAGAAAAAGGAAATTTGAATAATAAAAAAAATCATTAATAAAAATTGTTAGTTATCATATATTATAAAAAATTATTAAATAGTTAAAAATTAATTTTTAATTAAAATATATAAGTTAAAAGACATATATTTATAAACATAAAATAATATCAATTAATTTTAAATTAAAAGAAATATTTAAATTAAATAAATAAATTTTAAATAGATTAATCTAAAATTGTATTATAAAGTTATAATATATAAAAATTAGTTAGTTATAAAAGAAACCTAAGAATAGTTAAAATTATTTTGATCAAAATATAAGTTATATAAATATATATTAACGTAAATAAATCAATTTTCAATTAATAGTTAAAAAGTTTTTAATATTAGAGAATTCAAGGGTTAGAAAAATTAATAATTTTAAATAATATATATATATTATTATTATTAATTTTTTTATTCCATTAAAATCCAGGGATAGTAATATGGGATTGTGAGAAAGTTTTCTTTGGTTATTATGTTATTCCATAAGGGACAAAAATGCTATTTCATTTTAATTTTAATTAAATATTATCTATTTGTTAAATTAACTACATTTTAAAAAACAAAAAGACAAGAAACATAGAACTATTACATGACAAAAGGATTTTTCATTATATATTTTAATGTTATATTCTTTGAACTATTTTCAACTATACTAAATATTATACTTCAACATTAAAATTATTAAATAAGTTTAATTAGTTTTCAATAACATTTACATAACAATTTAACAATAATCAGATTCTAAGATTTTATTCTACCATCTATATGATGTTAAATGTTATATTCTTTTACCCGGATGCGGGTGATTTAATGAGGTGTTAATTGCCTTGCATGTGCATTAGGTAGCTGGCATTCTCACTTGCTGGTTCGGGCGGTTCGAGGCTAAGATTTTACATGTAGTAATGGCTCCAAGTACCCGAGGGATGCAGGCGAGTAATTACAGTCCGGAATGCATCCACCACTGCTTAAATGAGATGAGGTCTTCAGAAATTGTTACTGTGTTTCGCTTCTGGTGGCCAGATCCTCAGCCCCCCTGTGCAACTCGACGAATTTGGATGCCCCCATGGATCCTTAACTGGTATCAACTGAACCGGTTCAGGTATTTGGCATTCTCCGCAGGTGTATGGTTTATTGAGTTAATCTTCTCGGTCTGTGTCAGTTATAAGTATTTTGTTTCGTTTGTCTCTATTAGATGCTATGTTTGGGACTTTTATGATAGAATCTGGTTAGTGCTTCGTGCTTTTTCTGTCTCTGCTTGGGTTTGTCTGTTGGTTCATTCCAGAGACTGCGAACTCTTTATTCAGGTCCTCTGCTCAGGAGTTTGGTCCTCAAACCGGGTCCCTTTTCTCTGTGTCTGGCCGCTTCACCATAATTATCTGTCTCCCGATTCCTTCAATTGGAAAAGTCATTCAGTCATGGTCCGTCGTCGCAGCACTCCCAGGCGTGACAACAATTCAGGGTCTCGTGGAGGCTCTCGGGGTCGTGGTGACTCTGTCCCTCAGCGTATAACTCCGTTTGCCTCGACCTCTCCTTCCTCTCCGCCCTCTGACAGTTCTGGACCTACCCTGAATAGCTCATTTCATTCGACCCGGTTTAAGTTCAGAAGCAGGCTCAATAAGCCACTCATCTCTGCTACTGTTACTATTATTTTCTCGGAGGAGGAAGCTGAGTTTACTAGCTCAGAGGAAACCTCTAGGGATCAGTCTCATTCTCATAATTCCAGCGATTTTCAAGGTAGCTTGGCTGGTGTCGTCCTCAATGACTCAGCTGCTCTGCACGAGGAGGGCCAACAGGAAGACCTTCATCCTCAGCCAACCTCGACTCATGAACCAATCATTGATTGTGAGCCTGCTCGCCTCTCTTGCAATGTTTTGAACCTGGTTCTCCCTCCAGAAGGCAATTCGATGGAAGTTGCAGATAATGTGATGATTACTTAGGTAAATTCCTCCAACCAGGCAAATGACGACGCTTCGGGCGTTCCTCCGCAGGACTAATTGCTCTTGGCTTCAGCGATAATACATCAAGTTACTTGTTTTTTGGTTTTTGTGTGAAATTCTCAATATGCAGGGCTTCTTATTTCAACAGTATGAAATTTCACAGTCCCCAGGACATAATTCTAGTTATCGAGCATTTTGTAATAGTGATGGTAAAGGAAAGCTTTTTGTAATCATGGCTTCTTCTAGAGCCTTGAACTTACTTAGCTCAGATCAGTGTTGGATTTCTCAAGTTCATCAGAATTCTCACCTCCATGAGTCTCATTTTTGTAAATGGATGGCAAGAGGTTCCTGTAACAAACAGTTGGGTAGGGGGCAGGCTATAGCCCCCTCAGAGGTTCAAACCTCTTTGTAAATATTTTTCCCCTTTTTATTTTAATATAATAGTCTTTACACAAAAAAAATGTTATATTCTTTTAAATATTTTTAACTATACTAAATATAATAGTTGAAAATTAAAGTTATTAGGATGTTTATATAAAATTGTATTTGGATTTTAAATTAATATAAAAAATAAAAAATAAATGATATAAAAATAATGGAATGTAATATTAGATTTGTTATTAATATAAAATTAAATTGAATTGGAAATCTAGTACTTTAACTATATATTTATTTTGGAAGTATTTTGATTATGTATTTTTTTTAGAAATATATATATATATATATATATATATATATATATATATATATATATATATATATATATATATATATTAAAAACCAAAATTATTTGTTTTAAGAATATTGAATCATATTAGTCAAACTGGTACCCAGAAAAACAAAGACATAAAGTAATGATGTACAACAATAAAAAAACAATATTAGGACTAAGTAAAAATACCTAGTTACCTTTTCTTCCTTTCTTCTTTTCCACTTTCCCCAACCTCTTAAATTAGGAGTGGTAGTTACACTTGCTAACTTAGTTTCTCCTACTATCATCAGATTTTCCTTATCTGAGTCTAAGTTCTCATATACATGAGTTTGTTTGTGACCTCCCATCTCCTTTTCATTGGGTTACTTCTCCTTTTGTAGAACTGGGATTGAGATTCTTGTTGCTTCCAACAACATTGGGACTAAGTAAAAATACCTAATTACCCTTTCTTCCTTTCTTCTTTTCCACTTTCTCCCAACCTCCTAGATTAGGAGTGGTAGTTACAATTGCTAACTTAGTTTCTCCTACTTTTATTGGATTTTCCTTATCTGAGTCTGAGCTCTCAAATACATGAGTTTGTTTGTGACCTCCCATCTCCTTTTCATTGGGTTACTTATTATGTAGAACTGGGATTGACATTCATGTTACTTTTGATCCTTGGAACTATTTTTCCTTCTTGTTTACCTCCTCCCTCTGATATTATTTCTTGTGGATTCAATCATATACTTATTTATTCTTCTTGTTATTTATTATAGATAATATACGATATGCTAGCTAGGCTCAAAACTCATATAACAAGGCTCAATTTTTTTTCCAAATTAGAATTATAATAGATTGGATCTCATTTTTCATGATTGATTGACTTTTAGCATAATTGTTGCTTTGGAAATATCTTATCAACGCTAACATCATAATTGATTTAACTTCTTATCTCCACATTATATGGTTAATAAGTTCTTCCAATCTTTGATTAACGATAGAAATTAGATGTTTGGGATACTTCAGCATTTCCAACTCGATTGGGTAGGTTGATAGTGATTGGAAAAAATTAAGTATTTTTTGAAATCTTGCCATTGAAATATTAATAAATGACTGATTGATTTTTAGTATAATTGTTACTTTGGAAATATATTATCATCTCTAACATCATAATTGGTTTAACTTCTTATCTCCCCATCATATGGTTAATATGTTCTTCCCATCTTTGATTAATGATAGATTGTTATTAGATTAGATTTTTGGGATACTTCAGTATTTCCAACTCGATTGGGTAGGTTGATAGTGATGGGAAAAAATTAAGTATTTTTTGAAATCTTGTCATTGAAATATTAATAATTTACTTGTTTGGAAGTTTGTACAGTTACATAATAATCTTGATGATGTTGTAAATAAATCAAAAAATGAACTAAACCAATGTTGCACTTCTACAAAACAAGGTCCATGGTACATGGTTTTACATTGATTGAATTTGGTTAGGATGTAAATACAACATAATCTTTATAAAATTTTCACATGTTTTTGGTTAGTCACGTTATATGTGTACAAAATGAACTTCTTCAAAACAATGTCCATTATGTATGGTTTTATACTTATTGGTTAATAATTAAACACAACACAACCTTTGGTTATCGTTTTATCTTAGGATTAATAACTGTCAACTTGGGACGCTATAAAGTCATTTAATCATAGTATTTATTTTATTTCCAAAAAAATTAGGTAGATACATTTGAAATATTATACTTGTTTAAATTAGTTTTAACAAGTATTTATTTTGATTCCAAAAAATGAAAAAAATATATCCTACATCCAAATGTTTCAATATTGTTATACCAAGGTTGTGAGTTATGAATTTGGTTAAGGGGTGCTCTCAATGTATATGGTTACCTCTATTACTAAAATAAAAGTATAACATTTTTCTATAGATGGCACCAATTGGCTATTCTAGTTTTGTAATTTGAATTTTCCTTCAACATGAAGTCATAGTTAAAAGTATAAATCGACAATTAGTATTATATATACCTATGAATTAAGTTTCAAAGGATCAATACATATACAATTCAATTGGATTTAGATTGAGTTAAACAAATTCTTTGTGCATATGTTGGCTATATTCTTGTATCTCAACTAAAAAGACACCCATTAACCAAATCTAGCTTTCATAGTTTGGATTTTCTCTCCAGGAAAATAAAAAGCCAAAAGTATATTAATAGTTAGTATTATATACAATGTCATATTTTAAATTTCAAGAATAGATAAAATTTGAGTGGGTTTTGTTTGAAGTATAAAAGCTAAATAATTTTTCAAGAAAATTTAAAAGTATTTAAAAGACATCATGAATTACCTTTCTAGAAACAAATATTTGAAATGATTTTTAGGTAATCTAGCTTGATTTTATATTATATAAAATAGAGTATGCATGTGCTTGGCTAAGGTTTACCAAAATTGAAACCAAACCTCACAAAATACGCGATTAACTAATAAAAAAATGTGACAAAAATACTTGACAGATCCAATGGTTCCATATAGAAACCCAAATGGACATTTGAACTAGTAACCACCAATCTATTAAGGAACATAACTAAGGAGACATGCATAAATGTGTTGGAGTTTGGTTGTCACTAATGTCAACAAAAGTAGCAGCCATAAGAAGTTGAGTATTTGTTGAGGTAAATGAATAGGAAGATCAATGAATATGCTAGTTGTACCATCATCAGTTAATTGTGCTCATCATGTCATTTCTAACGGTAGGTGGCATGCTACATAACTCTTCACAGTTGAGGAGATATGCCTTGTCAAAGTTGAAGCCCAACTAGTGTGGTCAAGGTGCCCCAAATGAGATGCTAAAGGAAACTTTAAGATTGGTCAATTTTGGGATTAATATTTAAGAAATATTGGATAAATTATGTTAACCAAGTGGACCCTCCATAAGTGCAAAGATTCATGAAGAAATTGGCTTCAAAAGAAGGTTAAAGGTAAACTTCATTCAAAATTAAATTTATGGGATTATTTCCTCCTATTTCTCAGGTCAACTCCATATTATTGAAGTATTTTTAGAGCAATCTAACTCTCATCTACCAAAGAGAACGGAAACCCGCTCTGATACCACCTTCTATATGCCCCTCCCACATGAGACTAAGAGTTACTATGACATGACCTGACCTCCAAGCTCAAGTTAAGGAAGTAGAGCCTATAAACTGACCACAGACGGACAACTCACAACGTCCCTTAGGGCGATAGGACACTCAGAGGCCAAAGGACCACCCCAGGTGACCAATCCCTGAATTATGGCTCTTTTTCATTGACCAAGACTCCTAACTACATGCATGAAGAGGCCTGGGTGTGGTTATATGCCTCCAACCGCATGCACAACACTACCTCCATGTGGTTGTGACCCAACTTTCCTAGTCCAGAGGGTGGAGTCCCGAGATTTGAGCCACAATTCCAGTCCAGCCTCCAAACCACTACTGAGAATTTCCTGATACTTTCTAGAATCTTTGTTGACATGATGAAAAAGCTAGACATTCAAAATTGAATCAAGAACTTGACCTAGACTGCCTAGAACACACCAGATATTTCATCAAGCACATGGAAAACATGTAAGCTACAAGTCATGAATGCATATCTAATCATAATAGTTTGAGATTCATCTTAGAATCACCAAGAAGGCTTTATGTCATCTCCACAAAGCCGTAATAATGATGATTAGTCCATACATTCATCAACCAATTAATAACTAAACAATTCATGACAAGAGCCATAGATAATACTCATCATATAACCAGAAAATAAGCAACATAGAAACCATGACAACTTAGCCACAATATTTCCAACATAATCGCTATGATTTATCATAGATCACAATAAGGAAATGCTCCATATTAACATATGAAAATACCAACCAAGTCAAGGACTTCCACGTACCACCCGATCATAGATTGGGTTGAACCAATTCTCAATTTCATCCAA
The DNA here is from genome assembly GCA_000404065.3 of Pinus taeda. Classification (NCBI taxonomy): domain Eukaryota; kingdom Viridiplantae; phylum Streptophyta; class Pinopsida; order Pinales; family Pinaceae; genus Pinus; species Pinus taeda. The sequence continues at coordinate 83,331 of APFE030004425.1, forward strand.
TCACCCCCACACCATATTCCAAGAATTAATGTGGGATCTCATGGAATAAAACAAAACCAACCTAGGGCTTCTAGAGGCCAAACCACCTCAACCCTCAACTATAGTCATTCCACCTTTGCAGTCGGATATCATTAACACCAACCAGGTCATTCTCTACCCAATTTGTCTAGGGATCTAGGAACTACTAAATCCAGTCTTCCAGGGCTCTAGAGTGTTTGTTCAACCCAACTCCAAGGACTAGTAATTCAGCTCACCAAGGGCTCTAGAGTGTTTGTCCAACCCAACTCCAAGGACTAGTAATTCAACTCACCAAGGGCTCCAAAGTGTTTGTCCCAACTAGGCTCCAAGACTAGTAACTCAACCCAAGTTGTTTGAGGGCTTCTAGAGCATTTATTCCAACCCACATTCATCGAGAACCTCGACACCAATCATAAAAACAACAAGTGGAAAAACCCAAAACACCATGGTTATCTAGGAAATGGCAAGGAAAGGTTGAAACCACTCTCAATCCAGGAAAATCTCCATGATAATGAAAACACATAACCAAAAATCAAATGCATATATCATGCATCTAGAAATCGGCAAGGAAATCACACATACAACATGGTACTTGCAAAGAAATCCAACTGTAGTTATTGATCCAACTATTCCCTTGCGCTTTCCTTCTTTCCTTTTTCCTTCTTTCTCCAATCCAAGTGAATGCTAAAGTGCTCCAAGAATGCTCTAATATTTCTCTAAGTGTGCAAGAGTGTGAGAGTATGAGAGAATAAAAGAGAGCTCAACCCAAAACTATCAAAGGGATAAACTGACAAAAGTTGTGAATTGATCCTAAAAGGCCTTTTTATCATTGAGGCCTCTATTTTCTTCATTTTCCTTCACTTTTCCTTTAATTTCCATCTCATGCAAATATGTGTCTCTTCATCTTCCTTTTCTCCTATTTTCCTTTATTTCATAAATAAAACGCCAATTATTTCCACTTTGACTTTGTCAATGCTTTTTCCAATTTCCATAGCCATTAATTAATCACTAGTGATACCCATCACTATGTTTTTCCCAACTTTAGCTTGGAATACATGTCCCATGACCTTGGTCTTATTTTATTTACATGTAAAATCAACCAGGGGTTGTTACACAGTTTGAGCTGGTAAAATGAAGGTGTTGGAGCATCCTTTTAGAGAGTTGGAGCTTCCCTTTAGTTGGAGTTGATAAATTATTATACTCATCGTTTATATTAGAAAGTGTTTAGTGGTTCTTCTCTCGAAAGGGTTTCCACCTAAAATTCTTGTATATTGTTCATGTGATGTGATGTTGATTTATGATTTGATCTAATGCTAATGATATTTAATAATATGTAAGTGAAAAATTAACTACTTGAAGTGAAATATTGATTCACCCCCCTCTCAATATTTCCAACAATTGGTATTAGAGTATGTTCCTTCACAACATTCTAACCACTCGAAGGTAGATCATGGATTGAACAAAAAAATGGAATTCCATTATTTGATGGATAAAACTATGTGCTTTGGAGTGGAAGGATGAAAGCATATGTGCAAGCATGGAGATTCGATTTCTGACTCTTTATAGAAAGTGGATACAATAAACATTCTTCTCCTCCAACAGATGATGTTGGTACGAAGCTTTATTAAAGTAATGGAAATGCATAAATTCTACTTTAAGTGACCTAACAAATTTATTTTATGTTAAAGTGATGCATTTCAAATCTGGAAAATAATTTTGAGATAACCTTCAAATAATATATGAAGCGGATAAGAAATTCAATTAGGCTAAGCTTCAGACCTTCAAAGGACAATTTGAGTAGCTGAAAATGAATTTAGATGAAAATATTGCAACTTATTTTCTTTGTGTTTATGAAATAGTAAACACCACGAAAGGATTGGGAGAACCAATAGAGAACAAGTAATTATTCGAAAGGTATTTGGATATCTTTCGATTATATTTGATTCTAAAATCTCAGTTCTAGAAGAAAGATTATATTTAGAAATTGTCAGCGTGGATGAGCTAAATGGATTACCTACAACTTATGAAATGAGAATAGAATAGGAGAACCCATCTAAAAGAGAAGCATTTTTCAAGGCATCTAATAAAACAATGAAGAACAAGTGGCAGCCAAACCCAAGCTCCAATTGTAGTTGTAGTGATCATTCAAATGAAGAAATAGGCAACTTTGTGAGAAAGGTGAAAAAGGAATTGGCAAGTACAAAGGTAAGCTACCTATGATATGTTTCAATTGTGGTAAAATTGGTCTTTTTTCATCAAAGTGTCCCTCTGAAAAGTGTTCAGACAGTGATGAAGAAAATGAATCTCCTAAGAAAAAGAAAATTCAGAAAATAGACAAAAAACAAAGTAAAAGAAAAAAAATTCAAGAAATGTCTCTATTCAAAAGAAGACAAATCTTCATCTAATGATGAACATAGCAAGGATAGTGACTCAAAAAGAGTGTTATTCATGGAAATGGAAAATAAAAAGGAAACCCCTGAAGATGATGAAGTCGAAGAAGTAGATATTGAGAGAGAATTGAATGGTGTTGTAAAATATTTACAAGTAGAAAGTAAAAAGGCCAAGGCATTGGAGAAAAAGCTAAGTGAACTAAAAGAAAATTCTCAAAGTCTTAACAAAAGGTCTGAAGAAACTAAGAAGATCATTATCATTCTGAAATTCTAGTTAGAGGAATCTAGAATTATTGAAGAAACACTCAAAAACCAATCGAAATAAAATGAGAAGATAAAGGAAAGTTTGGAAGAAATGATAGTCTCACTAAGAAACCAAGTTCAGAAGAAAAATGTCCAAAAAATTTTCGTAAGAAAAACTGAAATGTTGGATGAAATTGTCAATAGTCAAAGGTCATGTGATGATAAATCTAGGTTAGTATACAAGCCAACCTATGTCGAGAAGGGTTCAAGCTCCTTGTCGATAGGAAAACAAGTTGAACAATAGATTTATTCAAGTGTCATCAAGGATCCTATCAAGAAGTAGGAATGCATGCCCTCAAAAGAGAAGGTTCAAGATTAGTCAAGTAAGAGAATGTGGAATCAGTAACCAGCAATGGAGAAAACTCAAGAAGAAGGTTTCTAGAGAGTTGCACCACCTAGAATATCCCCCACTTTTAGGTATCAAACTATCTTTCTTGGTGTGTGTTATTCTTGCAACAATTTTGGGAACAAATTTGTGGATTATAAAGCTTATGCTAGGAACTGAAGCAACAATGGAAGCTACTCTATGAATGATTATCCTAGAAATCCTTAGGTGTTAAGGAATATAACTAGCTTCGGTCTTCATAATGAGAAATTTATCATTGAAATACTTATTATATTTAACATATATTTGTAAAAGCATGTTCTTCATGCTTAGTGAGTTAAAAAGAATTTATTCCGATTCAAACTAAAATGTATTTGAGTCATGCCCCATTTGTACATTTGCAAGAAAATACAATTTGAATTTCATGTTGATTCGTAAATCCACAAGTTGACCAAGTCGGTCCTCCTTGGACAAGTCGGCTTGGGCCTCCAAGAAACACTTATTCAACCTCTTGGAAAGTTATATATAAAGGACAATTCGATCCAATTGAAGGGCATTCACCTACCATCACATAAAGTTCTTTCTGCACCTAACAAAGGAGATGTACACTGAGTTAAAAGGAGAGAGAAGAGGCAAGACTACACAAGAAAAATCTCACATGTGTTAAGAATGAATTTTGTGAACGAGGCCAAGATTTTTGAGGTAGTTTCAGCCCCATTTTCGGCCCCCTCTATTGTATATTTGAATTACAAAAAAAGTGACTTGACTTGGAATATTTTGACCTGTGTTGACTTTGAATCTCAGAGATGACTTGGAAGAAGGTTTTTAACTTGGTCTCTTGGTGACAGATTAGTCTTGGTTTTGGTCTTGGATATCTCATTTGATATGATACTATAAGAGAAGGATTGTTGTGTTTCCCCCTTCTGGGGTTTTTCCCTGGCTAATAGCCTAATTCTTGGTGTCTCTTGTCCTTATGATTTATGCATTTGTATAATTAATTGATGAAAAAAACATAATTAATAATATGAAGATAGCTAACATTCACAAGTAATTATCAAGAAAGAGAATTTACTTTGCACTTGATTCTCCAACATGGTATTATAGCTAGGAATTAAAGAGAAATTTGAAGTATCTATGGAGGAAGTTTGTGAAACAATCTCTTGAAAAGGAAAATTATTTTTGTAATCCATCTCAGTCCTAGAATATAAAAACCTCTGAAATTTGTACCCTGTGCAAAGAACTAAATTTTGTGATGCATTACCTATTCTAGTGAGTTGAGTTTTATGGCATCTTATGTGTGGCACCATCATTTGTGGTTATATGAGCTTTGAGACACATTGATTACTTGTGAGGTGCATTTTTCTATGGTCAAATGTGAGGATAGGCCCGTGACACTTTTTTGGGGATCATTGGAAGGTCACCTTGTTGGACCAAAAGACTGTGGATGGGACCAAAATTAGTAGATCATCTTTGTAATTAAAGGTTGGGACTCTGTGAAAGAATTGTGATAATATGTCTGAAAATATATGAAACTCATCTCTATGATATGGCATCTAAAAAACATCTGAATGGAAGAGTGACAATACTAGGATCAATTCAAGTCACAAAAGTCTTCAAAGCATATATCCAATTTCTATGAAAGGGGTCTAAAATCTTAGTACTAGCTATGGAACCTTATATTTCTAGAAGTTTAAGTTCAATCAAGTCTCTCTGTAATGACATCCAAATAACAATAGTGTTGTGACAAGTATTCATCTCTGAAGATCTTTCTCTATGATACTAGTCTGATTTATGGCTCTATGTTGTGACCATACATGATAATAGGAAGAAATATATATTACACAGGGAGATGGACTAATGTCTCCGTGAAGAAAACAACTTGAAAAAAAAACCCTTGGATTGGTTTGAAGTTTAAATGGGGCCTACATGTATTGTCAAAGCACCAAATTCCTTTAAAAGATTAGTTGTGACATGAATAAGAGTCTACAGTTGAAGGGAAAGTCTTATCAACCTAAATTTGAGAACCAAGACAAAGAAGATTGCAAGAAGTCCAAAAAGAAATCTATGTGGTTTGATGGTTGGAGGTCTACTAAGAATATGATACATAGAAACTTAAGAAAAATGCAAAGGACCAAGTCTCTACAAGGTTGGATAGGTAAGGTTCAAGAGGTACATATAATTTTTGTTTACAACTAATGATCTATGTCAAATAATGTTAAGTTTTCTAGGTCCTTGTGAAGTCGCATCTAGAAATGAACATGAAGAAGCTAACGATTTGATGCCCTTTCGAAATATAATGATGTATTATAAAATGATATATATAGACATATTAGAGATCATGACATATTTTATGTTGATCAGTGGTTGTCATTGATGTCAACCCAAGTAGCACCAGGAGCTACCTTGATCTTTCATGGGAATTTTGACTTGAAAACATACTCTATTATGAGTCAAGGATCTTCTATATGGTTTCTACTCATCAAGATGTTTCCGTTGATATATGACGCACCAAGTAATTCTTCATCGTTTGAGAGATATTTATGTTTGAAGTTAGAAACCCCAGTTAGTGGGATAAAACCCTATGGGGTTGTGGCATGGAACTCATAATTGGTTGTGGTAATTAAATAGTCAATAATTAATAATAATAATAAAATATCCTAAAATCCCTCCAATGTTCACTTGTTGAGGACCCTCTCAACTCAAGACATTCATATAAATAATGACCCTCATATCCTCCTCTAGTAGGGATTTTGTGGCTTCAAACAGGTCATCGTGGAATTTTCGTGATACATTTTTGTCTGTGAAGCTTATGAATTTGAAATTAAAATCCATTTGATCTAAAATCTTGATGAACATCGTGATCGAATTTCAGATCTTGTTTCACTATATTTTCAGAGATATGATCTGAGGAAGTTAGGGTTTTTGTAGGCTCCCAAATTCCATGTCAAATAGGTGATTTTGGGAAAATCGACATAACTTTCTCTCTGAGCATTGGATTCAGATTTCGTAAATAGTCAAAGATAGAGGATAGATTGTAGTTTGTTGAGTAATGTTTTCAAGGCCAAAGGTTGCAAAAGTGACACGTGGAACTTTGTACAAGTTCGCTCTATTGAACCTGTCTATAATCAGGTCATCATGGATGATTGGGAATAACTCTTTCTTGAAGAATCCATCTTGATCAGAACTATGGCGTTGGAAAGAGGACTCATAGGGATAACATGGGATGCAATTGTAGACCCTAGAGACCTGAAATTGCATAGATACAACATATTCAATATTGAGCTCCTAGAAGGATAGAAAAAGGATGCATTGAAGGATCACTGTAATAAGGACCACACATCAACAGTCAAGGGTACATCTCCTACAGCAAGGCGTGTATTATTAGTGTTTATATTTTAAATATGAGTATCATCTTCAACATATGTTTTTGCAAGACAATGTAAGTACATACAGGGTCTCAGTTATATCTCTATGTCTCTATATGCCACAGTTAGTTTTGATACCACATTTCGGATATCCTATTCTTGATACTACACATTTGATGCTACATATTCTTGGTGCTACACCAAGTCTGCTAAATCTATATGATTTTGTATGTCCATGTTCCTTTTCTTGTCATAGTTGATAGAGTGGTCTCTGTTGTTGTACTTATAACTTGGTCCATCACAAGTCTAGGGTTTGTCATCAGTTTTTATTGAATATATATTTAGGTTAGTTTTGATATAGTCTTGCATAGAGTCCTAGCCTATATCAAGAATGAGAGTCTTTGTCTACTGCTACAACAAGTCAACAACAAAAGTGACAAGCACACTTCAAGTACACATTGTAATTTTAATTTGTATTTATTCATTATTATGCACTTACATGTGTTTTGTAGGCAGAGGTAAGTAGAAGGGTATTTTGTTTTGTTTTGGGATTGGTTTCGTCAAGCAAATTTTGCATGCAGGTAGAAGAAGATTCAAGTACAACTTCAAGCAAGAATTCAAGAGCAAAAGTATCAAATCAAAGGAAGCATTGCAATGAGATGTCCTTTGAAGACATGACAGTCATCCGTAGGAGGAAAACCCTTAAAAGGGAGGAAAAACACTATCAGGAGGCCAAAACACTAAAAAATCAGTGAAAAACTACATATCAAAGGCTCTGACAGTCGAGGCACAACAACCGTTAGATCTGGCCGATCAACGGCCCAGATCTAAGCTGCTAATTGCAATTGCCGCTATCATAGAGGAGGACTTACAAAGGTGCACAGGACACTTCCGATCAGTGATCTCCAATGATCAGATCGGCGGGGAACATATGCTATGTTATATCTATATATATTATAATAAATAATATATTATATATAATATATATATATATATTATATAATATATATATAATAATATATATATAAAGGGCTGAGCATTGAGCAATCAGCAATTGCGATCGAATTGCATCGCTATATCGCATCGGCACTATACCAAGGGGAGAGACCTATGCACACACATTTGTGCGACCCGATAGGCCTGACCTGACGTAATTATATGCGATAATTCGTATATTTTGAGATCCGCGCCGAAGATTTTTCAATGTTTTTTGCAGTTTTGTGTGTTTTCGTTGTTTCAACAAAATATAAAGGGAATAGGGGACAACGCCGATGTGATAAAGCCTGGACCTGAAAGGGTTTCGAAATAAAACTATATATATTTTGAAGTCCGAGGAAGCCCAAATCATGATGTATTTCATGTATTTTTTCAGTGTTTTCGCATATTTCATTGTGTAAAGGAAATACACAGGCCAAGTCGAATGCAACTTGCGATGGCGGCAAGGCCAGACCCAATAGATAATTAAATCATATTTGAAGACCTTTGAAGTCTGAAAAGGACAGAGAAGGGTGGGATTTCTCAGTGTTTGCTTTGTTTTCTGTTTATAATAGAAATAGTCACTGATTGCAGTATAAAGAGAAAACAAAGGCACGCAGATCCTTTCCATTACCTAACAGAGGCTGGGAGATAGGGACAAAGGCCGGAAAGTGATCATGGACACCACAACATGCTGCAGCCCAAAACAAAAAGTTCAAGGAGCTCAGACAGCGCAACAACCACACCAAAAAACATTATGGAGCATCTCTGGCACAAGAGAACTCCTAGACAGTGCAACAAGCCACCAAAAATATCTGAAAGCAGTTACTCTACTGTTAGAAGCAGGAAAATTCGATCCCATTCTTGCCTAGAAGGCATCAAATCAGTTAACAATGCATATCAGGCAGATTAAGCCTCCGAGCCTTCTAGAGAGCTCAGGAGCATTATAAACAGGCTATAAATAGCTGAAACTAAGATGTAATAGAGGTTCAGCTTTTGGAGATTATTCCTCCTTTGTTCCTTCAAGCTTCTCATCTTCATTCTAGCAATATAATCTTCTTTTGCCATTATATGTTCAATGTCCAATATCTTTGCTTTTCTATGCTTGCACTTGAATATTTTGGTCATGTTTTCTCTATGTCTAAGGCCAGATAATTGTCATCTTATCTTTGCTCTGATAAACTAGATTTGCAAGTTTCTTTGTTGCCTATAGCTAGCCCTCCATATGTGGTCATATATGCATCTGTCAGTACAGTCAGTATTCTTTTTTGCTGCCTGCAGTTAGCCATTCATTTATGTTTATATATGCAATCTGCTGGTATAGTCAGCGTTCTCCATCTATCCATTGAATTTATAACTTATTAAGCATTAGTGGTCTAAAGCCTTGTATTGGTGAGAGTTTTCATGTAAGAATTTACAGGGTAAGTTCCTCAGACAGAACACCAAAAGGACACCGCTCACAAACAGATCACAGATCAATACACCAGTATTTTGACGTGGTTAAAACCCTCAGAGAGGGAAACAGTCCACGGCCTGCGCCAACGTGGCTACTACAGGCAATTTATTAATAAAGAATGAAAATTTACATAAACTTCTCTCATGCACGGTTAACCTACAAATGACCCTCCATGCGCTTTAAATAGAATTCATGGACCAATCGGGTGTCAAGCCACGGATCATGTGTCGGTAATACCGAGGAGAGAATGAACCGTC
>APFE030004431.1:0-11317 GCA_000404065.3 Pinus taeda
GAATTCAGAGTGATTGTATATCTATAAAGCTGTAAAATATAAAGGATAAGACAAAACCACATACATCTTGAGCATTTGAACAAAGTATGAATCTTGAGAAGAAAAAGTAGTCCTTTCTATTACTGTAAAAAGTCTTTTACATAGGCCAATAAAACTCTGTTTTTTCATAAACATCCAACCCCCATTACATCAGAGTTTCATCTATATATACAAAAACATTCTTAACTACTTTGAGCCTCCTCCTCCAGCATGAGGGGAGCTCGATGACTGTCATTAACTACCCCTATCTATTTTTAACAGACTCATTAAATACACTAAGTATTGAACTGTAATTACAAAGAGTCCTAATCAAACTTAAACTCTAATTCTATTCTCCTCGTACATGATTCCTTTCTTGATCTTTGACAGCTGTATCCTTTTAGTTTTGACCGTGATTGCTGAGATAAGGATGCAAGGAACAAGGTTAGCATTGGATGCTGAATGTGTTGATGGTTCATTGATCATAAGAACAAACCCCTGTTTTTCCGGTTCTTATCTCCCACTATCCTTCGAAAGTTAAGCAATATGTTTCCAGCTCTTTGATACCCCAAATTTAATGAGCATCACCATATTCCCAAATATGCTGGAAGCCTTGTTGATTGAACAGGTGTATAAGCCCAAATCCTCGTATGCATCTCCAACCAAACCCTAACCATCGGTAATAAAGTAGCTTTATTAAAGCTATGACTTAAGACAAAATATTTCACCTTTATGGAGAATGCACACTTGTCGTTATCTGAATGGATCTGCTAGCCTTATGTGGTCTCCTTGATGTTCCTTAGGCATTTTCTTCAAAAATTTGCTGACCTTACCATTAAACTGTTCGTTTTCCTCATAAATCAGCACCTACAGCAGTTTCGTAGCGCGCTACGAAACTGCTGTTTTTTCCAAAACAGAGTGTATTTGCCTTGAATTTATATAGCCGTGCTTATATGCCTTAAAAATAATGAACTTAAGCAAAATTAAGCAAAACTTTGGAACAGCACCTAACTCAAAATCTGCAATTTCATTTGGCAGCTATTTTATTTAGCTGTGCTTTCAATTTTGCAACCTCCTTTTCCATGGCTGCGATTTCAGCTACGGCCCTCTCCATCTCAGCCACTTCTCTTTCGGTTGCCTCCCACTGGTTCTTTGTAGATGTAGTATTTCCTTCTTTTGCTTCCTTTGTTCTGGATTGTTTCTCAACTTCTCTTGCTTGTTTTCTTGTAAAAGGTTTTTTCTTGATTTTCTCTGCTTCCTCTGTTTTAGGCAGCTGTTTAATTACTTCTGTTCTGGGCATCTTTACAGCTACCTCTTCTTCATGCACTTTCTCAGCCTCTTTAATTTGTTTCCTTGTAACTGGCCTTCATGGTTTGAACACAAACTCTTTACCAGGTTCATCAAACCTTAACCTCTTCGAAGCCTTTGATTTTTTAGTGCTCTCTGGTGATGATTGAGTTAAGTCAATGTGCATTGGCTCGATATGCACTGATTGAGCCTGTTCAAACTTAATAGCCTCGAGCAAATCACTCAAACTAGCTTTTGATATTGGATTTTCCTCAACAGCTACTGATTTGCCCTTCTCCTTGCTTAATTGACTTCTGGTCTTCACTCCTGATACCTTTTTAGCCCCACTTGATCCAGGTGCATCCTTCTTGTGCTTGACCTTCTCTTTTGATTATGGTTGAGGTGGCTCTTTGATAACCAATGGCTTCACTGATTTCTGCAATTTGGTCTTGGTCTTCTTCTTATCTGTTATCTCCTTTTTAAGCTCAGCAAGAGTAGGTTCCTCAATTGACTCTTCTCTTTCCCTAACAGGCAATGGAGTGAGGCCTGTCTTACTCTGAAAGCCAGCCATAAAAATGAAGGAATTCCAATCCCTACCAATTTTCTATAGACCATCCAACACTAACAGTTTCACTAAACCATGATGAAACAGTGATGTCTCATAGTTATCCTTCTTCAACTGAATTTTATCACACATCTTGCTGAGGCTACGAAACAAGTAGAATGGGATATCTATATATGCTTTGCCTGTAAAATGTAGCAGCAGCTTAAAATGATAGGAGTAAACTTTAGTATATCTCCCTTCACATGTTAAATACTTTTGAATACATGTAAGGAGAAGTGCATAGTGTTCTTTCACATAATTTCTTGGCACAGCCTTTGTAAGATCTTCATTCACATAAGGCTCCTTCAAGAATTCCTTGTAGGGGTTCATATCAAATTTGAAGTTTTTAAACCACTCTTGTCCTCCTCTCAGAATTTCAGTCACATTAGCAATAGCCTCTGGAGATACTGGGAATTCTAACATAGACACTTTAGAACTTAAACCTGTAAAATTCAAGGCAAATGCTTTTGTTACCTCAGCATGCCCACCCTGCAGCTTCTCACAAAATCTCTAGCAACCAGCATCCTGAAAAGCTTTTCTTACACCTTCGTCTCTTAATGCAAGATCCAATCCCACAGGTTCTGTTCTTTGGCATCTTCCAGACCGATGTCCCTTTCTCTCCATTTCGCTTTGAAATCCTTTGCAAAGAGAACACCACCAGCTTCAGCTCAAATGGCCAATTCAAATTTTGATAAGCAGGCTCGCTTGCAATCAGGTTCTTTTAAAGAAGAAACTCGGGCTCCTTTGCAATTTAATAGTCTTATCATACAAACGGGTCAGTTCATGCATCATTAACAAACATCATAACACGACCATGCATTACAAAACCGTTTGAATGATTTTTATGTGCGTGGCTATGAACCTATTGGTGGAATGATGGCTCATAAGCTTGGAAAGGACGCCAAGTGACAATAAACGGACGGACACAATGACTCATCCCCCCAGACATGAAATTTCAAGACTCTGTGCTGCAAAATCCCCGAATCCGCGATTTCGTAGTGCAGATAGTTATAAATTAGCAAAATGCGCTACGAAATGGCTGTTACTGACATGCTGCGAAAAAGCTAAAAAATCATTGCGCTGCCAAATCAGCCAATAAAACTGCGCTGCGGAAATGCGAAAAGGGCCAGTGACATAAGCAATATAAGACAGGCCTTATACAATCATGATGGAGGATGACTAATGGTATTTGAAAATGATTTACATTAATATCTTTCTACAACATGATCCCTAAGTAACAAACATAGGACAACAACCATTTGACACCCATTTTTGACAATGAAGTTTTTTTTTTGACAACATTTATGTACATGTGACTGCAGTTCTAGGTGATAACATGTCCCTACTTCAATGCCTTTATGATACTTCATGCCACCTGCCCACAATCACTTCCATCATTCCTGTTAAATGTCGCCACCACTACCTGTTGGAGTTTTTCTTCCCGAGTTGATTGAACACATGTGCTGATTGCATCCACTGATCATTGTTTGAATTAGATGAGGCTTGTTCGAACTAGACGAGGGTGGTTAGTTATTTGGCCACCGATTTTGTTTAATCGTGACCATCTCAATGGTTCATGCAGTTTCTATATCATATTAATGCAATAGAGGAATGGGTTTAGCCACTTACCTGTTTAGTCGCTACCGTGGTTTGGATTTCTGTTGTTGTTGGCACTCGTAGCTTCTGAACTGGTGGCTTGGCTACCTCATGCTGGTGATCTTTGATCAGGAATGGCTCCTTGCATGTTGTATACACCTGTGGCTGCACTAACCCTGCCTCTGGAGCTTGTCTTTTTAAAGGGATCAGTTGTTACAGGAATCTTGCAAGATTTCTTGTAACTGCTTCTCCCTCTAAAATTTTTCGTTGAGGTTTGAGGAGGGACTGAAAAGATAGCTAAGGAAGGTTCTAAAGAAAAGGAAAAGAAGTTGGTATGCACTAGGTAATAAACAAGTTAAGAATGTTGTTGTTTATTCTTCATTTAAAAAAAAAAAAAAAACAACAACACAAAAGAAACAGGATTTCTGTGTTTTCTTGTGCAGGGAAGAAAGAAGCGAGTGGAAATGCAGTAGTGTAGGGATGGAATCTAGAGTTAGGAGGATGAATGGTGGTAGGGAGGTCCACAAGTATTTTGGATAAATTTCTATCCCTATGATTCTTTTTTGAACTTGATTTCGAGCCCTCTGTGGTTTCTACAAGAGCCTCCTGTAGAATGTACAGAGCTTCCTGTAAGATGCAAAATTTCCAGAACAAGTGAGACCGGGGCTTGGGAAAATACAATGGCGATGGAGAAATGAGCTATCAAGGGTGTATTTAGCCTGGCCATGTCCTTTTTTTCTTCTGTGACCCTCCTGCAATTTGCAGTGCATTCAAAAGAAGTTAGTTTTTCTATTTTTCTCTCTTTTTTCATTTTTTCTCTCTTTTTTTTTTTGAGATAGTTGGGGTGCCTCCAGGAGGTTTTCACCCTCACTTCCTACCTTGGGCACCTCTAGGTCTTCACACATGGATTTTTATTTTCTTTTCTATTTTTTTTTTTTTGTGTGTTTAGAGACCTGCTCAACTACCAACACTGTTTTACTCAATTTTTCAATGAATTCCTATTGGGAGAGGGGCTTCCTGTAGATATTCAACCTATGCCCATTGACGAGCATGGGGATGGCTTCTTCATCAATGGTTCGGATCATAACTGAATCATTGTCATTGCATTTTTCTATTGTGTACGGTCCTAGCCATTTTGTCCTTAGTTTTCCCTTGAAATCTTTATATCTTGAATCATACAACAGTGCCCAATCTCCTTCCTAGAGTTGTTTTTCTTTGAGGTGTTTGTCATGCCATATTTTCCTTTGAATTTGGACTACCTCTGAGTGGAGAAGGACCTGCAATCTCTGTTCATCCAATCCGTTTAGCTGAAGTAACCTTTCCTTTTGTGCGTGGCCGAGATCTAGGTCCAGTTGACCTGCCATTCTTAAGGTGTTATATTCAAATTCTATTGATAGCAAAGCCTTCTTCCCTAGACCAAATTGAATGGCGTGAACCCTATGGTGGTTTTCGAGGTGGTGTTATAGACCCAGGTGGCCTCAACCAATCGATCTGCCCAATCATTTCTGCTGCTGCTCACTACCTTGGTCAAAATTTCTTCCAAAGCTCTATTAGTGACTTCCACCTATCCATTCTCTTGCGGATGATAAGGGGTGGATGTTCTATGCTTAATTTTGTGGTGTGTGAGCAGATCTTCAATTAGATTGGACATAAACTAACTCCCTTGGTCTGTGACTAATTCTCTTAGATATCCAAACTTGTAGAATATATTCTCCCTCAAAAACTCAGCTACTTTTTCTTTTGTTGTTGCCTTGATCTCCTTTGTTTCTACCCATTTTGTCAGATAATTAGTGCACACAATGATGTAAGATTTCTATTTTGAAGAAGGGTTGATAGGACACACAAAGTCCATGCCCCACTTCTCAAATGGCTCAAAAGTCACTTGAGGTTGCAAGGGCATCTCATCATTTGGAGCAGGTTTCCCCATCCTTTGACATCATTCACATTGGCTGATATATCTCTTGACATCTTGATGAAGAGTGGGCCAATAATAACCTTCTTGTAGAATTTTGAAGGCAGTCCTCTTTACTACAAAATGACCGCAATTTTGGATGATGGCAATTTTGTTGGGATCCACCTATAATCCTTGCTGAGAAATTGTATGACCTAGCACGGTCCCTTCAGTCATCAGGAATTCACATTTTTTAGGATTGAGGGACAAGTTGATTTCAATGCACTTGGCTAAAACTTTTCCCATGGTAGTCAAAGCTTTCTGGAAGTTAGAACCATAAGGGGGAAAGTCATCCATATAGGTTTCTGCTTAATCATGAACTAGTTTAGCAAATATACCTAGTACTGCTCTCTGGAAAGTGGTGGGATCATTGCACAACCCAAAAGGAAGGACCCGATATGAAAAGGTACCCTAAGGACAAGCGAAAGTGGTCTTAATTGGTCTTCCGGGCTGATTTGGATTTGGTTGTATTCGCTAAACCCATCTGGGAAGGAGAAGAACTTCTTCCCCGCTAGGCCATCTAACACTTGCTTTATGAAAGGCAAAGGGAAATGGTCCTTCTTGGTGGCCTTGTTTAGTTCTCGATAATAGAAATAGATTCTCCACTTACCATTTTTCTTTGGCACTAGCACCAAAGGAGAGACCCATTTGCTATCAGAGATAGGGTAGATGAATCCTGAAAATTTTGTAGTTCTTCTTTGACAATGTCCTTAAGGGTTGGATTCATCCTTCTTTGAGGCTGACTGACTGGTTTAGAATCTTCTTTAATGTAAATGTGATGAGTACAAACTGAAGGGTAGACTCCCTTCATCTCCTTATAGCTCCAAGCAAAACCATCCGATTGGTTTTTCAATAAGCTACACAGTTCTTTTTCCTGAGATGTGGATAGGAATGAGTTGATCTTTAAGGTTCTTTTTGGGCCGAATTCCACATTTTTAACTCGGAGAGAGGTCAGATCAGCCACACATAAATCAACTAGATATTGGCTTGCATTTCTTCCACCATCTCTTTTAATGGCAACACACTGGGGGGTGGATTCTGAATCAAGTTTTCAATAAGATCATCCTCGGTTTGTGGGCCCCCCATGGTATCTTCTACTGTACACAATGGTGCGAAATAGACTTCATCCTCATCTTCCTCCTCCAACCAGAGAGGTAAATCATGTTCTAACAAAGGTTGGGTAGGAGGATATAGGACTAACTACTTGGACATATGCCCATTCTTGATTTTCATGTTCCCAACTCGAAAACTAATGTAGACATCTATAGTAGCCAACCAAGGTCTTCCTAGGATGAGAGGATACCCAGTGAGCTTTGCCTTTAGCTGGAGAATTAGGAAATCAGCAGGGTACTCTCAAGAATCGATGGAGACCATTACATCTTCCACAATCCCCTTACGGGTCATGGTGGAGCGGTCTGCTAACTGTAGTACGGTTCTGGTCTTTCTCAGGGAGCCCTGAAGGTTGAGCTTAAGCATAGTGTCATTGGTCGTCACATTAATGACAGCCCTTAGATCAATCAGGGTATGGGGGATTATGGTGCCATTGATTTGGACATCGAATACAGGACTTCCAGGGTCTAAATATTTTAGATAGATCACCTGTCCCAGCATCAGGTCGGATAGTTTTCCTATGACATTGATGGTTGGAGCATCTCTCCTGCACCTACCTGGGTGCCTAAAGCACTTCTCCTTGATCATTTTGTTGTATATAGGCACATTCTTTATGGCTTGGAGAAGTGGTATCTTTACACACAACTGTTTTAATTCTCCCAGAAGTTTAGTTTCTTCTAGGTTCGGTTGTGTGGTTCCTATTAATCTCTCGTGAAAGGGTGGAATGGCCTTCGATTCACTTTCCTGTTTTTCCTCATCCTCCTTAGGGGGAGCTTGGTTATCTGGGAGAACCTTGCCAGATTGTAATTTAATCTCCTGAATCTCCACAACATAGGTTGGGCATGATGTTTGTCCACTATATACCTCCTTGGCCTATCTGTTATTGGGGTTCGGGTTCAGTTGAGTAGGTAATTGAGGTTTCCTTAGAGGAGCAAGAGGCAACGGATGTGGTTGAACAGGTGGTGGGGGAAAAAGAGCAGGAGAAGAGTTTTATTGGGCCATCCACCCCTAATGTGGTGCATTCTATTGAGGTTGTGGCTTAGCGTAAGAGTGAAATGAATGAGCAACTAGCTGAGCATGGTATTGAGATGGATGTGACCAAGGAGGGGGTGTGGACCAAGAAGGATGAACTGGGGGACCCCAAGAAGGCATGGAAGTGGCTTGATTGGGGTTGTAATAGGTCTAGGATGTCCCTTGTATTCCCTTCTGGCAAGGTCTAGGCCCATGTGGCCTCCTTCGGTTCATGAAATAGAGTGGTTCAGTGGCTCCTTCGGCCCCCTAATATGCATCTTTAAGTCCGAGCAAGGAAGGGCAATAATTCTTAGGATGGTCTTCTTCACAAACCGAACACACTTCTATAGAGTTCAATGGACATTCATTCTGAGGGTGCCTTCTAGTGCACCTAGGACAAAAGATGGCCAAAGCCCTCTTGGCTTCCTCTTGTTTCCATTTGATATGGAAGGTATCCATTTACATGGAAAGAGTCTCCCTCATCTCACTCTTGAAATCTTCTAGCTGATTCTCAAATTCACTTCTAAGGGATGAACAGGATAAGGATGTACTGGATAAAGGTTGACTTCCCCTACCTTTCTTTCTAGCTGACCTAGAATGGTTTCTAAACATAGTCTTCATGTCATCATAAGGTAGTTGGTAGATGTCTCCCCGAGCCAACAAATCGAGGGTATCTAGAAGGTCTTCAAGGACTCCTCTAAGCAGGAACAACTTCAGAGATTCGAGCTCAAGTGTGAACCTAGCCCTTTTATAACTGAGCTGAAACCTCTCTTCATAGTCTTCTAAGAACTCATCACTTCCCATGGTCATTCGGAAGATTTTTTCCTTGGTATCCTTTGATCTACAGTAGTCCCGATATTTGTTGTTAAAGGCTTGCTACATCTGAGCCCAAGTTGTGATGTTGTTTCCAAGTAACCCCATGAATCAGCGCAATGCTGCATCGTTGAGGGTAGAAGGAAATAGTTTCAACTTCTGCTCATCTTCTGCATAGTCATAGGTTCGTCAAAGAACAACAAATTCAAACAAGAAGGTATCATGATTTTCGGTAGTCAATCCATGGAAGTGAGGTAAGGCTAAAGGACTTATGTTTTTCATTTTGGTGTCCGCATTGGTCTCCCAGATAGGAAAGACACCCTATATTCTTTCCCCATTTCCTCTAACGTTTCTGTTTTCAGCCATTGTCTTAGGAGGAATGGTTTCTTTCTCTTCTTCTTCGTATATCTCTAGAGGTTCACCTATAGGTTCTTCTAGATCACTACTGTTATCACTCAAATTTTCCCAGAAGTTGTAAGAAGGGGAAAGGGGTCCGAGGTAACCACAAACCAATCTTTTAGATATCGAATCTAGCCAATCAGTATCCAGAGAGGGTTCTCTCTTTAAGTTTTAGCTTTGTTTTATAAGGGCTTAGGCTAGTTATTAGAGCTTGGGGTTTTGTTTGAATTTTTTGGTGAAGTTCAATAGGAGAGGCGTAGAACTAAATAGTTTAGTCATTGGGCTAATGGATTCAGGGAAAACAGCTCAACTGGATTTGGTTTCTCCATAAAGGATGGCTTCATAGGGCAAGATAGCTGAACACGGAGCGAATGGAGACTTAAAAAGATGGGATGTAATTAAAGGGTTAAAGGGCAATTAAGAATCCTTCAACATACTTTAAGAGAGTAGAACATGACTAACCATTAATAAAGAGCAATTAAGAATTCTTTACTAAAAGATTAAAATGAATAAACTAGGAAACAAGAGCAATTAAGAATTCATTGTTTATGCTAGTTTAGAAGAAAACATTGAAAACAAAAATGAATGAAGACAGATTGCACTTAAGCACTTTCTGAATTATTCTTTTTCATTTTAATATTCAGATATGGAACATAATGAATATAATAAACCAGAAAACATTAACATATGAGATATAAGATACTTATTTGTTTGATGTCCAACACATGAATCCTGTGAAAAGTCCTTTACATCAATTCTACATCCAGCCAGCCATGAAAAATTTGTCCAACAACACTTTTTATTTCAAAGTAATCAGTTTTACAGCAATGTCAAAGAATCCACCCCCAATACTCCGAATGGGGGTGTATTTATACAAAAAATTTACAATGAAATATCTCATAAAAAAGTGAGATATTAATTGGGATGACTAATCATATCTTTCAAGAAAATAGGGCCAAAAGACCTCGTAGATGAAAGATAAGGAAACCGAATGGTTTACTATACCTATTCTTGAGAATGTGCTGGAGTTAGGCCCTATGATTTGGCCTCTTGCTATCCTTCGTGTAATTTTGTGCTGGTTGCTCTGTTTTGATCTTCCTACTGATACACTTTACCTACATCTGATACTCTTTACCTATTGATCTCTTTTCATTCTCTTTACCCTTATTGACTGTAGTAAAAATCAAAATTTACTTTTTACCAAGGATAAATTACAAAATTTCAAGCATTTATTCCCACCATTTTGGCTGTGGTATTATGGTTTTTTGAATATTTCTGAGGGTTTCATCTATTTATGTATACCTAAAAAATGTGGGCTGAATTGGGAACAAATGCCTCAGTTTATGCTCGACATAGAATAAGTTCTCAAGGCTATCATAGAGAACTCTGCCTGTAGGGAGTGCTTTTATTCCTGATACATTTGTTGATGAACTTGGTTGATTGCCTGCATATTGATTCAATTTATCCACATATTCTTTATGCCTTATTAATCTATCATTAATCACTAAAGGACTGGGTAGCTCTTTACTCTACAAAATAGCAAGCTTCTCCATAAAAGCATTAATCTCTGTCTACATGTCATGACATCTTCTTTCTAATTTTTGCATCAAAGTTCTTTTGGTTAATACCCTTTTGATTTCCAAAATTGTTTCTGTTCTATCTGTGATGCCAGATTTTTCAAGATGTTCCTTATTCCTAGTATTCAAAAAATTTATGAGCTTGTTGGCTTCCTCAAGCATTTTTCCTCATTCTTTTTTTGTCCTTTGGATTTCTTCTTGGGTTGTATTTAGTAGATCAATCTGCTCAAAAATTACTTGGATGGATGGCCAAACATCATTTATAGATTGAGTGATGTTGGCCCAAATAATTTTCTTAATTTCTGACAGAGGCTTGTCAAAGGTAAGATCATTTTCTAATGATTTCACTTTATTTTCTAATCCTTTAATCTCTCGTCTTTTCTACAACATTTATCTTTGAGAGATCATAGCTTCGTTCCAGTTTAGTATACTGTTCTTTTACCTTTTTTAGCTCTGAAACTTGTAGTCTCATGTCCTCCATTGACTTTATTAATTCCTCTATGCTCAAATTGGCCCTGCTGCCATGTGCTATCCCTGTTCTTTCTACTATTGTTGTACTTATGACCACCTCTGTTGTGGCTACTAGAATGTTTGGTGCTAATGCTATCCCAAGTGTAGAAGGGACTACTGTTGTGACAAATGGTATCACATCGGGAGGGTGAGAGGTTGACTCTCCTTGCTTGTCCTTCAATGCTTTTTCTAGTTCTTGTTCAGTCTCATTTAGTTGCTCATTAAGTTTTAAAAGTAAATCCATCAACTCTTCTTCATATTTTTGCTTTATAATATCAAGAATCTGTGGATGCCTTGAAGGAGACAGTTTTAGCTGCTTCCTCAAGGCAACAATATCTTCATCTTTCTTTTTTATTAATGCTTCTACACCCTTCACATTTTTGGAATCATGTCCCAATCCAATAATTATTTCTTCTAAAGACCTTATTCTGTTATCCTTAG
>APFE030004436.1:0-13043 GCA_000404065.3 Pinus taeda
GTTATGTATTTAGTTATTTTGAAAGTTTTATTATTAAAAATAGCATGAATGGTTTTGAATAATATAAGAGGAAATTTAAGGATTAAGGGTTTTTTTAAGTGTATTATATTAGATATCTTTTTTTTGGGATTCAACTGTGTTAGTAAATGGGGTAGCAAGCTAAGTGGGCTTGATTGTGGGAAGAGCCAAAGGCCATCTGGGATGGGTGACCTCCCAGGAAGCTTTGGTTACCGGGTGCAAACCTCGGAAGTGATGATTGACGCTATGTGATTCATTTCACTAGTTTCAATCCCACTCTTCACCCCATTGAGTGCTAAGTGGACTATTCAAAAATCATGCAATGAGTGCTAAATGGACTATTCAAAAATCATGCAATGAGTGCTAAGTGGACTATTCAAAAATCATGAGAAATTACTCTAGTCATAGATAAACCACACTCATTGGTTCAAAAGTCGACAAATGTATCATTATGTAATTTACGCCAAAAAAAATTCTCATAAAACTTGATATAGATCACAGAAACCTCAATTCAATAAAAAAAATCATATATATTACATTTAAATTTGAGAAAAAAATAATTTAAAAAAAGAATAATATCATAAAAATCATGTCAATAATTAAATTATTTCTTTATTAAAATATATATATATTAATTAAAATTTCTAATTCTAATAAAAATTATTTAACTAAAAAATTTAAAATCTTAAACCATCAAAAAGTTAAAGCATTTCAATAATAAAATGAAAAGAAAAATTATACTAAGAGTACGAGTATTTGTGATTGTAAAGAATTTTTTTTTTTTTATGGTTGGTTGGTTTGTTGATGGATATTAAAGGAGAGATAAATATGGAATTTTGTTTTCAACCTATTTTATGATTTTTTTTCATTGTTGTTTATTGATATTAAAAGAGAGATAAATATGGAATTTTTTTAGCACATTTTATGATTTTCTTTTATGATAGAAGATTTTTTGGTATTCTTTTATTAATATTAATGGTGGTAAGTGGTTGATTAAGAATTGATTTGTTGAACTTTAAAATATGAAGAAAAAAAAAAACAAATTTATTGAGGGTGTAAATTATAATGTATTGAGTGTAAGAAGATAACTTAGTTAAAAGAGTAATTTAAGGGCCCTTGGGATGTGTCTTATCTCTTTTTAAGAGTGAAATCATCTTTCATCTTTTCCTAAGATGTAATTCACCAAGAAAGCATGGAATCATGTTATACAGGGACTTCTACATCTCATTTAGTGGCTCAAATCTCTCCTCTAATTCTTTGAAGCCTAACATCAACATTATCTTAATTCATTTAGTGGAAAGCTTTTAAAAAACCTTTTGATGGCACTCCCCAAGTATGTGTGCTGGAATCCTTGGTTAGCTTCTAACATAATAGAGTTATATTCCAAAATATTCAATGAAATTATACTTGCTAGTGAAGCATATTTGAATCTAATGTGTTGCAATATATTAGCCTCAAAAATTGGATTCATGTGAAGAAAGATGGGTGGCACAATTCAATTCTCAACCTCGACTTTCCCTCCTCTCCACTAAGAAGTAGCAATGGAAATTATCCCTCTCCAAACCAAGTTAATAAGAATGGCTAGTATCCCAAGATTCCTACATTCTTTGTTTTAATGGTACCTCCAAAAAAAAAAAAAGGTTTATTCCTAGAGTTTGGGCACATCGTTGAATAACCAAGGAAAGTTGTATGCATTGCTACAAGGCATCATCCCTGCCAGGAAATCCCCAATCCACAAATTAGTTATCTTGAGCAATTTCAACAACATTATAAGGCACCTAAACCTTAACATTGCTCCTTCATATCAAAAAATTTGATCTATATGCAAGAGAATTTTAACAAGCCTATCTTTGTTTTTGAATTTCAATTTGTCCACATCCTTTAGGGTCTCAACTCACTAGCAAACTCATTGGCTAACCAAACAGTCACTCATCCACCTAGAACATTGTGGGTGAACAATTCCACAAAACTCATAGGTAAGGATAGGTTTCACCTAGGGCAAAGTTATATAGCTATTTTCCTTTTTATTTAAATGTTATGTATTTAGTTATTTTGAAAGTTTTATTATTAAAAATAGCATGAATGGTTTTGAATAATATAAGAGGAAATTTAAGGATTCAGGGTTTTTTGAAGTGTATTATATTAGATATATTTTTTTGGGGATTCAACTCTGTTAGTAAATGGGGTGGCAAGCTAAGTGGGCTTGATTGTGGGAAGAGTCAAAGGCCATCTGGGATGGGTGACCTCCCGGGAAGCTTTGGTTACAGGGTGCAAACCTCGGAAGTGATGATTGACGCTATGTGATTCATTTCACTAGTTTCAATCCCACTTCTTCACCACATTGAGTGCTAAGTGGACTATTCAAAAATCATGCAATGAGTGCTAAGTGGACTATTCAAAAATCATGCGAAATTACTCTAGTCATAGATGAATCACACTCATTGGTTCGAAAGTCAACAAATGTATCATTATGTAATTTACACCAAAAAAAAATTCTCATAAAACTTGATATAAATCACAAAAGCCTCAATTCAATAAAAGAAATCATATTATTATTCCTTTAAAATTTGAGAAAAATAATTTAGATAAAATGATATGTAAAAAAATTTCAAAATAATTAAATTATTTCTTTTATAAAAAAAATAATATTAATTAATTAAAATTCTAATTCTAATAAAAATTATTTAACTAAAAAATTTAAAATCTTAAACCATTAAAAAAGTTAAAGCATTTCAATAATAAAATGAAAAGAAAAATTATACTAAGAGTACGAGTATTTGTGATTCTAAAAAGAATTTTTTCTTTCATGGTTGGTTGGTTTGTTGATGGATATTAAAGGAGAGATAAATATGGAATTTTGTTTTTAGCATATTTTATGATTTTTTTCATTGTTGCTTATTGATATTAAAGGAAAGATAAATATGGAATTTTTTTTAAGCACATTTTATGATTTTCTTTTATGATAGAAGATTTTTTGGTATTCTTTTATTAATATTAATGGTGGTAAGTGGTTGATTAAGAATTGATTTGTTGAACTTTAAAATATGAAGAAGAAAAAAAAACAAATTTATTGAGGGTGTAAATTATAATGTATTGAGTGTAAAAAGATAACTTAGTTAAAAGAGTAATTTAAGGGCCCTTGGGATGTGTCTTATCTCTTTTTAAGAGTGAAATCATCTTTTCATATTTTCCTAAGATGTAATTCACCAAGAAAGCATGGAATCATGTTATACAGGGACTTCTACATCTCATTTAATGGCTCAAATCTCTCCTCTAATTCTTTGAAGCCTAACATCAACATTATCTTAATTCATTTAGTGGAAAGCTTTTAAAAAACCTTTTGATGGCACTCCCCAAGTATGTGTGTTGGAATCCTTGGTTAGCTTCTAACATAACAGAGTTATATTCCAAAATATTCAATGAAATAATACTTGCTAGTGAAGCATATTTGAATCTAATGTGTTGCAATATATTAGCCTCAAAAATTGGATTCATGTGAAGAAAGATGGGTGGCACAATTCAATTCTCAACCTCGACTTTCCCTCCTCTCCACTGAGAAGTAGCACTGGCAATTATCCCTCTCCAAACCAAGTTAATAAGAATGTCTAGTATCCTAAGATTCCTACATTCTTTGTTTTTACGGTACCTCCAAAAAAAAACAAGTTTATTCCTAGAGTTTGGGCACATCGTTGAATAACCAAGGAAAGTTGTATGCATTGCTACAAGGCATCATCCCTACCAGGAAATCCCCAATCCACAAATTAGTTATCTTGAGCAATTTCAACAACATTATAAGGCACCTAAACCTTAGCATTGCTCCTTCATATCAAAAAATTTCGATCTATATGCAAGAGAATTTTAACAAGCCTATCTTTTGTTTTTGAATTTCAATTTGTCCACATCCTTTAGGGTCTCAACTCACTAGCAAACTCATTGGCTAACCAAACAGTCACTCATCCACCTAGAACATTGTGGGTGAACAATTCCACAAAACTCCACCCATCTCTTAACACTCCATCATGACCTATGGAGAAAGTTTTGCTTACCAAATGTTTGAATGGGCAATCACATCAAGGTGGTTATTAACACATAGCTTGGGGCCATAGCATAATGAACCCATCATGAACATTTTAGGGGAGATCTCCCTCACCTGTGTGAATATTATGGGGAAGTATAATGGTGGGATTGACATAAGATGGGATTTAATTTAGGCTCAAGAAATTAGCAATCGAGCTTTTCGTAAGTTGACTAGACTTTAATCCTTCATCATGAACATAGCTAGATTGATACTTTTCACTTATGTGAGCACAATGGGAAGTTTCATTGTTAGCATCGATCTACATGGGAACTAAAGTGTGACAAGAGATGGGCTCTCTCTCACGTGGGGATTCCCATTTTTATGATCATCGCTTATTTCAAATCAACATTTGGAAAATCGAAGACTGTTAGTTGTTTCAACATCGACGAATTGCTCTAGGTTTTGCAAGTAGACAAATCAAGGAGTCATGGCTTTCCACTAGTTTTGGCCATGGCTACTCATCAAGATAGTTTGAAGATGGGTCACCCCTTTCCTAATGGTTTTGTGGCCAAGCTTCGTGAACAATATTTAGCTTTGAATTTACACATAGAACAATTGACTACTCAAATAATGACAAGAATGGATATTTTCATAAAACACTAACACATGATTCAAAGGAAAATTTGATCAAATAAATAGTTTCAGAAATCAATTGAAATTACTACAACAAGGATAAGTTTGCCTAGCTTCGTTTACGACATCCTCAGTAAACTCAGTCTATTCTCCCCTTGCCCACTCGTTTGATTTGAATTTGACAACCTCTCTTGACATCATAGCTACTTTAGATGTTTTTCATGATATCCATATATTGTAAGGCCTAATACGTAGTCAAAAATTTGTATGTTCGTAACTGCTTTTTTCAAGGAGTTCACTTGCAAACCTCCCTACTATTTTGTAATTTGGTCTTGGGTTAGAAAATTGGCCAAGCATAGTATCTCTATATAGAAATCTCAAGAAATGATTGTACCATAAGCTCTCATATGTAATCCCATTGTGTTTTAAAAAAAAATGCTAAATAATTTACCAAATATTGTTTAAAAAACAAACAAAAAATGGCTCAACTAATTGTCATTGGCGTTTGTTGGACATTTGGCTAGTTTCATGTAGGCAAGTATCTAGTTCAATTCCCCTAGTTAACTTATACTAGTCTACATTAACAAGTTTACTAGGCATGCCATCCACAAATATGGGGAAACATCCCTTTGGTTTGCACATGAGGTTTTTTAAGAAAAAATCACAGTGGATTGTGGTTGTGAATATATAAGGCATTATCTAGGGTGGCAGGTGCAAGTGGGTGTCACCATGGACCCCATAGGAACAATTGAAACTTCCTTTGTATGGGGACTTGGTATCATGTTCAATAATCAAGCAAAAGTTTATTCCTTGTGGC
This sequence comes from Pinus taeda, assembly GCA_000404065.3. Classification (NCBI taxonomy): domain Eukaryota; kingdom Viridiplantae; phylum Streptophyta; class Pinopsida; order Pinales; family Pinaceae; genus Pinus; species Pinus taeda. The sequence goes on from APFE030004436.1 coordinate 5,487, forward strand.
GGGGCCTAAGATTAGCTATTAGCTCTCGCATTTGCTCGATGGTTGTGGTAGGAGATTCAACGTCAATTATTAACCACATGGTCCTCAACTCTCTACCAAATGATAATTCTTTGTATTTGTTATGACCCAAGCCAAGAAAGAGGCAAACTATTTCACCAAAATCACATTCTAGCATGTTTTATGGGAGAATAGTTATGAAGCAAACATGTTTACCTATATAGCCTCAACTTTAAAAGAGGGGGTGCTTAATGTTAATGGCAACACTAATCAACATTATATTCCTTGATTATAGTTATGGGTATAATGACACACCTTGGACATTTAAACCTTCACATGGATCAAAGCATCGAACTTCGTATTCAACATTGAGCTAGTTGCAAGAAGAGACATAAGTTCCTCCTCCACATGCCTATAGTCATGAATGCTTATGAATTCAAACTAGCGGCCAATAATTCCCCCTTCTATGGTCTACATGGATTGCAATAATGAGAATACAAGATCCCAAAGCTATGTAGTATGGTATGAATTCATCTTAATCTAATAAGGATTTTGTTTGGTTTTTTTTTTCTTTTCATTGTTGTAAGTTTTGAAGGGAGCCCTCTCCTTAGAACCATTCTAGCAAAGTGGGATTATAGGACCTAAAGGTGTGACAAGAGAATTGGAATTTAGATGGAATTGGGAACCTACAATTGGTGAGGGATATTAGTCCTTATGCAAACTTCATGGATCACATAGAGCTTCAAGAAATCACAATAGTTCTTAGAAGCCACAAGGAGCATATAGATTGTAATAAGACTTCCGTATTTAGAACCACCTAGAAAGTCCATGAGCATGAACACCAAATTACCTTTCAAACAATAGCAATCATGAGAATTCTGATGCAATATAAACAATAAATAATTGTCCTATAAGCATAATGCAATCTTCTTAGAACCCTGGTCCTCGATTCAAGCAAGGGAGATCAATTTGGGGCTTCAAATCAAATTTAGTCAATTAACTCGTCCTAAAGGGAGCCAAAGGAAGACAAGGCAATGCACTAACTTATCGAAGATGTGGAAATCATAAAGTAGGACCTTGACCCTCTGAGTACAAGCTTGTAAGAAGCAACTAGTCATCATGCTTTATATCAAGTATCATGTTTTTCAAAGTGATTCGAATGTTGGGTTTATATTTCATAATATAGAGTGTTATAGGAAGTTTTGTCTAAATATATAGATGTACTCTGTTATAGAAATGTAGTTGGCATAGTTTTTTATTTGAAAGTGTTGAAACATAATTACGATGTAATCTCATTGTAAACACATATGTCGTGTTTATTAATATAATTTTCCTCAATTATGTTTAAATAAAAGCATATAGGGAATTATCGTGAATTATTTTTTGTTCCTAAATATAAATAATTTTCACTCACCCTCCCATGTATTTAGTGTTTAAAATAAAGAATTTGATACCTTATTATCACCTCACAAATTCCCCCCTTCCTAAAATTTTCAAATAAAGATTATTATTAACCACCAATCATAATAATTGCTAGTAACTTCGTAAGACAATAGAAATGGCTATCGCAATCTCCTTAAACATTGCACCTAGTGAAAAGGGTCAAAACAACCCAACAATTTTGAGATTGCCATGATCGTTAATTCCTTTATCTTGAAATTTATTAGCAATCATTTACCATGACCACATGTAAAGACAGTAAAGAAGCAGTAAATGAAAGTTCTTGAATATCTCATAAATGTGAACCTTCGAGCATTGGTGCTTCTACTTGACTGACTGATTCTTTAATACTAATTCTAGAGGCAGCAACTAAATGAAATGGAGATAAGTCACTATAGACTTCTGAGGGTGTAATATCTGGGAGAGCCCATCTAGCAGATGGCTGACTTTCTTCATATGTCTTCTCTACAGAATTTAAAGTTCTGCTTGAATTACTTTCAAACATGTCTTTAAGCATATTATTTTCTGGAAGAGAATCTTCTTCAAGCTCTCGGAACGAGACAGACTTTCTGAATGAATCCATTCTGTAGAAATAAAAGAGATGTCTGAGTACCAACCTTTAGAACCAGACGTTACTGGCTTTGATACCAAATTTCTACAAGCAGAAGCAAAAAGATTGAAAACAAATTATGTACATCTTGGCTGTATTAGAGTCGGTATTAATCCTTTAGTCCATAAAGGGTTGAAAACTTTTGTGCTTGCAACAGTCAGAGATCTGACACATAACAAATATACAGACTCTATCATTGGTGGAATTGTAGCTCCCCTGTCCGATGGCCCAGTCTACTTCGACTGTTATCCTAATTTCTCTGTCTATACTTTTGATGAAACTATCCAGGATATTTTACAATTACAAATCCATACTACTGGATTTAACATGAAGAAAAAGAGAAATAATATTGCCATCTAGACAAAAGCCTGCCTTAGACACACCAACACTTTGTGGCCAGCCATCCGGCATACCCCCAGCAGGGATTCCAAGTCTAGTGTTGTTGTAAAAACAGATCCAAAGAATCAGAAAGTTGAACATCATTTGATAAAATGGGAAACCTTAGAATTCCCAGAACATTGGACTGTTAATCATTCCAGGCCTCAACCTCCAATGAATATTACTTCCGCCAATATCACAGAAAATGCCTCTTGTGCAGTCATATCTTTTCCACGAAGATCGACCATCGATCGGCAAGGAATAGAAGCGGCCTGCAAAATGTCAAAATATTACAGAGATCCCTCTACTGTAGATACTGCTTGTTCGTCATCCTCTTCTTGTCGTCACTCACAGCTTTTTGAACTTGCCCAACTTGTAAATTTTTCATCTTTAGAAGTAAAGTGTCCCGAATGTACAAACATCATTAATCTTTTGAGCCTGGCAGAACAAAATATCCATATGCATCATAATCCCAGAACCGGCAGTGCTCCTCCCTCCACTTCTATCAGTTCATGTCCAAATCCTAAATGTTCAGATATACCCTTTCCACATGAGTCTGAGCCAGATACTGATCATGTCCTCATGATGCATTCAATAGAAGAAGAAGACCCTAGGTTGACTCAAATGATCTGTTACATGAGACCTGCAAAACCTAGATATGGATTGGGAAAATTAGAGATGTCAGAACTGATTCCTGAGTGTAGATTCAAACAGATCCCCTCTGACTACAAGAAACCTGCAGTCATGGAAATGCATAAGTTCTTTGCACTCATGGATGGATGTCCAAAATCACAAATCAGTGCACAGTGGATGAAAGAAATGTTAAATTGGGATTTACTTACAAATCCCCAGGCAGATGAATTTGACAAAGGATACACCCCAGACCAAAAGAGAAAGATGGCTATAGATTGGAAAAGATATATGGAAATTAATAATGAATGGATATCTTTTTATTCCTGGAAAGATAGGATAGCCCCTATAAATGTTCTGACTGGTAGCTCTTCCAGCAATGTTCCTGATAAACATGGGTGGACCGCACTTGATGGTTCTATAGTGGAAACTTCCACTACTTTTCCCCCATATAAAGGAATAATTTTAGGGGAAAAATCCAATGCAGCTAAAGCCATCCCTCTTGTCCAGAAAGATGACAACGCCTTAGGAATCGATGGAAGGATTCAAAAGGCCAGTGAACAGATAAACTGGACAAACACTGCTTTAAAAGGTCTGGAAATGAATATTGCCAAATCAGATGAAGTGAAGAAACAGATTGATGTTGTACAGTCCTCTTGTAATAGTGTAAATTCTTGTTTAAACAGTATTCAGTTTGATTCTAGCATGACTCGGTCATACACCAAAGAGTCATTAACAAAGATTGAAGAATTGGGAGAAAGTCTAGTTGGTCACATTGGCATAACTAAGACAATCCTCACTGGCTTAAATGAAAAGTTTGATAAGATGCAGATCACAAAAGTAGAAAAGCCAGTCCCCAGTTCATTTTTGGTCAAGAGAAATATCCAAATTGAACATTCAATAAAAAATGTAGAAAAATTCCCTTTGTTGTTTCCCAAGGAAACCAAAGAAGAAGGATCTGAAAAGATCACGATAGCTTCCTTATTCGAAGAACCAGAAGCTCAAATCCTCCCGATTTATGAGCCTCTTGAGCATAGACAGCCCCTTGAGCATAGATATAACAGATACTCTGCACCAGATATAGAAGGAAAAGGGAAAATGCCTGAAGCACATACCTTTTTCCCTGATTCCCATAGAGAATGGAATATAGACAACATGAGTGTTGGCCAAATTCATCAAATGATTGACATCATGTATACAGAATACAAACTCATGTGTTTAAGAGGAAAGTCAGAGGTAGATGCTTGTAAAACCATCATCCAATGTTTTACAGGTACTCTTCTTAGATGGTGGGAAGCAGAGTCATCTCCAAAGTTGATTGAAACCATGGAGGCTGAAGTTTTAAAAGATGAAAAGGGAGATGTAATTCACAACCAAGATGGCACTGTGACAAATAACATGATTGGTGCTTTGACATCAATGATTCTGGAGCATTGGTGTGGCTGTGAAGTTGAAATAGCAGACAAACATGAGGTTATTTTTGATGAACCTCAAATGCCATAAAATGTCTCAATATGATGATTTTCATAGAGACTGGATGCAGCGGATCTATGAAGTAAAGGATTCAAAGAATCTCCTCTGGAAACAGGTATATCTTGCTGCTCTACCTTCCAGATTTGTTGACTACCTCAAAATGCAGGATATTTTCCAATTGCCTTATGAATCACATACATGGGGAGAAATTTATTCCCTCATTACAAAGACTCTAGTCAGTCTTTGTACCAGCTCAAGAGTCAACAAATCCTTAGAGAAATTGTCTAAATTGCCAGACAGAAAATCTATTTGCAGTAAATATGGATTAACAGTTGATGATCCATTAGTTAAAAGAAGAAAGTCTAGGAAAAAGGCCAAAAGAGAATTTAAAGAGACTTTCTATAAGAACAAAAGGAATTATCCGAAAAATAAAAGGAAATATCCCACCAGGAATAAAGCCCCAAAAAGGAAAGGATATTATCGATACATTCCAAAAACTCATTATTATAATCCCTCTGATATTCATCTACACTCATCCAAACAGGAAAAATGGAACAAGATAACATGTTGGGTCTGTGGACAGACAGGACATACTGCTTCAAGGTGTCCTCAGGGAGAAGAATCTAAATTAGAAAGAGGGAAAAAGACAGCTGAATATGCCAAGAAAGCCAAACAAGTCAAAAAGGAACATGTTAGTTCATTCTCCTGTCTCAAATGTAAATCAAAACTACATCCCACAGAACACTGTCCAAACTTCCATATTGCCGCACAACATCAGATAGAAGATTCATCTCTGGACTCTTTCAGTAGTACAGATGATGAAATACAAGTAAATGTGGGACAATTCAGTGATTCAGATACATCAGAATGTTCTTGTTCAGATTCTGATGAATGTGCATGCCATATTTTTTACAATGATTCTGAAGTGTCTGACAGCTCCAGCGAAGAAGAACAAAGGACAAGGCCTGTCAAAGAAAAGGTCCTTATGGCATCCACTGAAGAAGAAGCTGAGATGAAAATCTTAGCCCAGATCAGGAGTATGGAAGAAGGGCCAATGAAAGATCGTTTGATTGAAGCTTTTACAGATCAGCTCAAATCCAAAGCTTCAAAAGATACAGGTAAGAAGCCAATATTTGTTGATGCTTCATATGAAAGAAATACCAAATCTTTTCAAAGGCATCATCAAAAGCCAGGGAAAATAAGATCCCTAACATTGGGTGAAGTGAGTGGAGAAATCCACCAGCTTAAATCAGAAATCACTGCTATTAAAGCACAAATAGCAGAACTACAGAAAGGAAAAAGGATCAAAGAAGAAGAAGAAGAAGAGTGGGATAGGGTATGTGTCATCTGCTAAAACTGAATTTAGAGGCTTGTAGTTTATGACAAGTCTAGGGATGCCTCTAATTTGTTCTGCTCTCTTATTCACATAGAACCCATAACAGTTCCAAGGACTATTGGATTCTCTGATCAATCTTCTGTTAAGCAGTTGTTGAATCTCCTGTTGACACAATGTCCTATATTCTTTGCTCATAGGTATGGCTCTACTTTTGCAGGGCTTACCTTTGTATCCTTCTTTGTATGGCAATCTAATTGTATGCTGCTTCCTGTGCCAGAAAGCATTCGGTTCTTCTGAACAACACTTCTTTGCCAGTTTTTCTCTTGTGCAGTCATATCTTTTCCACGCAGATCGACCATCGATCGGCAAGGAATAGAAGCGGCCTGCAAAATGTCAAAATATTACAGAGATCCCTCTACTGTAGATACTGCTTGTTCGTCATCCTCTTCTTGTCGTCACTCACAGCTTTTTGAACTTGCCCAACTTGTAAATTTTTCATCTTTAGAAGTAAAGTGTCCCGAATGTACAAACATTTTCATACAAGTTTACTTAAAAGTGGTGTAATTATTGAATTATAATATAAGTTAAATGTTATGCACACACTTCTCGATAACTTTCATAGTAATAAAAAAACAAACTTGTGATGCTCTCATAAATTATTACAAAAAGACGACGCTCACTATAAAATCACTTTCTGTTGCCTGCAACAGCAACGAGATTCTTCTGCCAAGTTGTGAGAGGGCGCAGCAGCAAGAGGAGGCCGAGATGATGGCAGCAGTCGAAGAAGAATCGAGTATGGAATTGAAAAATTCATCGTCGGCTGACCTCATTGATTACTGCGGGGTGATGATCCAAAAGTGTAAAGGGTTTTGGATACCGGTCAACCTAATACCAGCAGTGAAGGTCATGCAAAGGGAATTCCAACCGCTCCAGGACGACATTTTCTTGGCTTCATTTCCAAAATCGGGGCTACGTGGAGTAAAACATTAATTCACACGCTTCGCAATTTAGCAAAGAAGACACTAATTTCGGGGCTTCTGTGGATGACCGAAATCCCCATTCTTTGGTACCCACCATGGAACTTTACCTGTTCGATTCTACTGTTGAGGGTCAACAGTACGATCTTTTCGTCTTTTCCAAGTTTCCTTCTCCGCGTCTGCTGCACAGCCATTTGCCATTCCATTTGCTGCCTCCTCTTGTGAGGACTTGTGCTTGCAAGATTGTTTACATTGCTCGCAACCCCAGAGATGTCTTCGTTTCCTATTGGAAATTCCTCAATAAACTCCATGAAGACAGGTTCTCTTATTCAAATAGAGATTTGAGCAAGGAAGCTATATTTGATGGGTTTTGCTCTGGGCTTTGCCCTGACGGTCCGTTTGCGGAAACCGTTCTGAGTTATTGGTGTGAAAGCAGACGGTATCCCAATAAGGCGATGTTTGTTACTTACGAGGACCTGCAAGCCGATTGCGTGGGTTGCGTTAAAAAGCTTGGCCTTTTCTTGGGCTGCTCCCCTCAACTCGTGGACAAGAACGCTGCAACAATTGCGGAGAAGTGCAGTTTCCAGAGACTGTCAGCATTGGAGGTGAATAAAACGGGCAGAGTGTTGGAAAATAAATTTCCAATGCCCAACCACAGTTTCTTCAGAGAGGGAAAAGTGGGCGAGTGGAAGAAGCATTTCACGCCACAGATGGAG
>APFE030004461.1:0-45754 GCA_000404065.3 Pinus taeda
AAGTGCTGGAACAAAAGGTCAAATTGGAATATGTTCCCTCCAAGGAACAAGTTGCTGATATTTTCACCAAACCACTACCCAGGGAGACATTTGAATACCTCAGACAGAAGTTGGGGGTAGTTGATGCATCATCTTGCTGTTGAAACCTATTTGTTTCAGAGAAATATGGTTGTACGTGAGTTGTATGAGGAGGATCTGCGTACATACACCGGTTTATGCAAATATAGTCACGTATATGATGGTTTGAAGGAAATCAGTGGGGACAGACTCTGGTTGAAGAGAGTCTGATATGGGTCTGACAGAGACCATCTAGCACAGGTTCATGGGGAGTAGATAAACTTCTGATAATGCATTGTTGGCATTACGTTAAAAGCTTTTGGTTTGAGTACACAAGATGTTTTGGGTTCAGGTGGATCAGCTGTAGAAGGAGAACAAAAGGAAAACATGGTTGCTGATCTGTAGAGTGATTGACAGATGCTATTGATATCAGTTATTAGTGGCTTTCATAAGTCTTGCTATTTCGTCTCTATGTCATGTATATCGTTTATTGTCAAGGTCATGTAACAACCTATTTTGGTTTCCCCACTATGCTTGGGATGAATGATGTAATGTACTTGGTTGTCTTATGTAAATTTCTGGTGTATCCCCACTTGGTTGGGCGATGGATGTATGTATAGAGTCTGTTGGTGATAGGAAGGTCTTTTATGATGTATAAGTCATGGTTCTTCTTGAAGAACATATTTTTGCAGATCTTGCCTAGAAGTCAGGGGGAGCTTGGTCAGCATAGCAGAGCATAGATTTCAGCATGTTCTCAAGGGGAGCACAACCCTTTGCCCTTGATGACAAAGGGGGAGAATGACTTTGAGGATCTTGGGGTTGCCATCAAGTCCAAAGGGGGAGATTGTTGGCATTATGGCATAGGTTTGGCGCTATGGCACAGGTGTTGTCCTTAATGGCAACTCACTCTAGTGACGGATCACAGTTCAGGCACTCCGAAAGAAGAAAAAGATATATACGCAGGTTCACCTTGACGAAGCCATGTATACACGTCGGTTAGACGTTCCAAAGTCACGTATGCATATACACGCACTTTCACGCAAGAAAAAGCACGTACATGTGGGAGAAATTATTTTTGGTCCGTGGTATTTAGTCCTTGGTATTTGGACCTATTTTTTTAGGCCATGGTATCTCGTCAGAAATGTTGATCCCAAGTATTGAGTCCATGTTATTTATTTGTTATGGTTTAGGGTGAAAGGCCTAAGACTCTAAAAGAGGAAGGATATCATTTGGAAAAATATAATCTGAATGAATTGAATATCTGAGAAAGTGCTAGATCTGCAATACTAGGGATTGGGTTATGGTGCAAATCTGAATCTGAATAAAGGAGGAACCTGAGCGCAAGGAGAAGGATAAGTTCTATTGAAGGGTCAAAATCTTAAGGCTTGAATAATAGTATATTTGAATGATTTTGATATGTTATATGTGGCACATGCTTGATCTATAAATCTGGTAATATGGGTTAACTAATTTCTGAATGATTGGAAGAGTGAATTATCCTTTATAGATCTATACATAGGTTCAGTGAAGCAAAGGCGCGTATACATGCTGGTTCTCTGACTAAAAACAACGTATACGCAGGTTGGTCTAAACACATAAGTGTATGCATGCATGTTTGTGGTTATTAAAGTAGCGTACATCTCTTAAATTGTATTATAGCTGCTTCTGTTTATTACTACAGTGTTATGGGTTTAGAATTTGGTGTGTGGTTACTGTTACTGTGTTCTGGGTACAGCTGTCAGAGAAGTGTCAATTTGATTCAGTGTTAATTGGTGAAAAGGATATTGTTTGATATAAAAATTCTTGATGATTGATTGATGTTCATGGATCCAGTCTGAAAATTTATGAAACGTGGTCCTTGAAGTAAAGAGAAGGTTGTAGCCTTCTATAGGTAGTAGCATCCATACTAGTATCCTAGCTAGTACAAGAGCTAAGGGGGTTGTGGCTCCCTTCCAAGAAAAGCTGGAGAATGAGAGAGGGTTGTAGCTCTCTGCAGGTAGCATCCTGCGTACTGGTAAAGGACTGCACCAGTATAGAAAAATTGTAAAAAGAAGTTTCTAAATAAAGGAAGTTAGAGACGAATTACAGCAGGTGGTTTTCACCCACATTGGGTTTCCACCTTATATCTTGTGTTCTTGTGTGTGATTGTCTTCTGCTCTATTTCATTGTTTCTGGTTACTGTTTATTTGATTCTAATACATAGATCAATGATCAACATCTATAAGATAAATTAAATTATAAGTCTACATGGCATATGCGGGTTTCCTTATCTGTATTTGCGTATATACACGGTTTTCACTAACTAAAGTAACGTATATGATCTGGGTTTGAAAAAGAAAATAATTGACTTGATAATACTGATTCACCCCCCTCTCAGTATTATTTCCAACATCTTCGACAATAATGTAATGCTGAGAAACTCTAGCATTTAGATTATAGGATGACTTCTGAACCAAAAATTTGGGAGGTGGTTGGATAAAAGATTGATTATTAGGTCTCTCAATGTGGAGAGGGTCGGGACTGGGTGGAGCGGAAGTAGAACTTATATCAGTGGCTTCTTTTTCCACCATGTCCTTTTGAGGGGTTTGATAATATTTTGATCAAATGGCTACTGAGATAGGTAAAGAACCCATCGTCATGTAAACATGAGAACTAGATGAGGTAGAGGATTGTGGTTAGTCTACCAACCAATTCTGCTGAGATGGGAATGGGTCTTTCAAAATAGTTGGGGTCCCTTTCAATAAATGACTAAATTCAATATGACAGGGACAATCCTTAGTATAATGATTTTCATCACAAGTGAGGCAAGGTTATTTCGACTTTTGTTTGGAGGCATCATCAACTGATGACTTAGGAGGATCTTGTTTTGGGGTATCATATTTTTCTTTTCCTTTACCCTTCTTCTTATCTTTCAAGGATTTATATGTTGTGGTACATTCAATGACATTGACCTTAAATTTTTTACCAGGATTCGATTGGTTTTTTGTAGGATAACTAGAACCAATATTTGAAACATATTTTTGCTCTGAAGAAGATTTGGTGGAAGTTTGGGATACTGATCCAATTATACCATAAACAGGTGGTACATCAGGATACTTTGAAGATGCCAAATTCAAAGACAGTCTTGGATCATTGGGACACATTTCATATAGCATGCCGGATTGGGAATAAACCAAATCCAAATACTAGGCATGGGAAATAGCCTGGACCTCAGTAACACAACCACCCATTGCTATATCTTTAGCGATTTTGTTTACGAATGACTTGGTAAACCATTCGGTCAGCAATTCATCAGGGATTTCAAATTTGATGAGGCAATGTCGATGTATCCATTCATGGATATGATCAAAGATATGGGTCACAGTATCTTGCTTTAGAGATGTCAGCAAATGAGTACCAGTTTCATAATTAACTGGTAGCTAGAAGTGGGTGAGGAAGGCCATAGCCAAAGAGTTGAAGTGTACATAGGTACCTTGAGGCAAATCGACATACCACTTTACGGCAACACCTAACAAGGTTCGTTGAAAGAGGTAGAGACAAACAAAATCATCGATGTAGGAATTGGAAGAACACCAAAAGTTATATGTCATCACATGCGCCTGAGGGTCCTCTTTAGCTTTTCCATCAAATTCGGAGCAATCGCTTGGAATTTTAGTGGGAATTGGAGGCCAATAAGGTGAATGAAGAATTGGATCATTAGTAAGCCTCGAGACGTCAGGTAGTTCCAAAGTCGCTAAAAATGGAAATTTTGGGTTAAAAGGCATATAAGGCCTTTGATAAGGCCCAGTCTATAGGTTCCAAACTTGTTGGTAAGGATTCTGCCCCCAAAGTGGAGGATTTTGACCATAAGGGGCTTGATTTCCCCCCCAATGAGGGATAAATTGAACATAAGGTAGATTCTGATTAAGGTAGGGTTGATATTGACCTACCATAGGCCATTCGTAACCATAAGGAGGATAAACATTATGTGTGACATATAGATTATGATCTTGCTACTCCTGCTGACCCTATGTTTCTGGGAAAATTAGTGTCTTGTCAAATGATTGACCCTCTAGGTTTGGTAGCTAACCTAGAAACAGCATTTTAAAGCAATTCAACGATCTTTCCTATGAGTGATAGATAAGAGAAATATTGTAGAGGACCAACCTAGAACCTTTTCTTGATCCTTGCTTGATCTCCTTCTCCTTTGGTTGATCCTGTAACTCCTCCCCATACTTAACATGCTTGGAGAGTACCTACACAACTACAACAACAAAGCCCTATCAAAGCATCGTGATCTATCACAACATAAACATTATAGAATCATAAATATAATGAACAAATGAAATCATTTACTGTTAACACAATCAATTGGGAAAAATCTCGAAGAAATTTATTAATAATAAGGATAATGACAACCCATTGTCTGATCCAATGCCATCCTCCGAGCTTCAATCCTTATTCACCTCATGAATTAGTAAGAACACACCAACAGTAATATAATGCTCTCTCCTCAATACTGAAACTAGCAACACTTCCTTACAAATTCACAATAATTCAGCCCTCTGATCTCTTTGATGGGAGATCCTTTTATAGATGATTGCAAGAGGGTGAGTCATCAATGGGGATGATGAATTCCATTCCATTTGTTGAAATTAGTTCCACAAGGGAGGGGAATTGGAGGTGGTTTCCTAGTTCCCTTAGTCATCCTTGGGCGAATTTAGAGAGGCAAGTGACACAGGAGAAGTTTCTAGAATATTCCATGAGCAACCAACTAACAAACTATCCTGAAAATATGTTCAACCTCACCCATCGCACTTACTAAAGGGCCAAACTGTGATGCATCTTATTTTGACACTATGGCAGGTGAGATGCATCTCACCTTAGCATAGGGCTTCTAGATATGGTTCAGTTTAGGCACTTTCTGGATGATTTCTGAGATGAAACTTTTGGGGAATGAGGCATTCATATGACTGAGTTTGTTTAGGGTATAAAACAACTCTTTTAGGAGTTGATGAGCCCCAATATCATCGACATATGAGTTTGGGGTTGAGGTGCCAAAATATGTCTAAAACACCCTAGTAATAAAGTTGTTGGTCCTACTATTGTATGGGGTTGGCCTTGTACCTGCAAGGTTTGACCTTTTTGATATGAAGGTTGAGCTTACTTCTAAAAGGGTTGACCTTCTTGTTGCAATGGCTGACCTCATGAATACAAGGGTTGGTTGGGTTGTTGAACAAATTGTGTTTTTTGTTGCAAAGGCTATTAAAGCTACTGCAAAGGTTGTTGCTACAAAGGTTTCCCTTGCTGCTGTAAAGGTTGCCCTTGTTGTAGTGAAGGTTTTTTAATAGCTCCTTGAGGGATTCTCTATTGGTATTAATAATTTCCAATTGGGATTTGACCATATGCACCCATAATAGGATTTTGACCAGGTTTCACATGGGGACCAGCTTGTGGAAAGTAAGGCATATTTTGCAGTGATTATGAACCATATGGAACATAAGACTGTTGGATAGGTATTTGGACCATATAAGGTTGTTGATACTAGATATTACCTTCCTTGAATGGATCGACAGGATTAGGAATACCACTAGGATTAGGTTGACTCACTCCAAGCATGTGAGGTTGTGATCCACTCGCATGGGTTCCACCAGACACAAGAGGTATATTGGGATTTTCCCCCCTAGGTTGTGAATGAGGCGGTGGTACATTCTATCCACTTGATGGAGGGACTGAAGAAATTACATATTTATAAATCGAAACTGTCGGTTGCACCAGAGTGGAAGGTCAAAATGATGGTAACAGTTGTGATGGAATCATTGGTTGAATTGGAACTTAAGTGATGACATTTTGCACAGGTATCTAAGAGGTCCCGTTAGGAATAAATGGACTAGAAGTAGGCATAGAATTTGATTACCAAATAGGATTTTGGTATAAAGAGGAAGAAATGGGAGTGTCTGAAACTAATTGAGCCAAGGTTGTATAACTGTGTGGAAGCATAGGTCCACCGTTTTCAGGAAATGGTTGAAATGGAACTCTTCCTATATAAGGAAATCCTTCTGAAGGAAAGTCATATTTAGACTCATCATAAAAATTAGGAGTGTGAGTAGCAAAGACTTCTAGAGGACATCGAGGAGAGGTTGGAATCTCACCTTCTTAAGCCATAGGTAAAAACAACTGGCGAGGACGTATCTAAGACGAGGGAGGAGATAAGTCCAAAGGAACACCCATTTGATCGTGTGTACCGTAAGGGTGTTGAGGAGATATCACAATTGGATTAAATAGTAGATTTGAAGGGTAAAAAGAAAATCCTATGTGGACTCTCAAGGGTTTTGTTAACACCCAGGTTGTTCTCTTTGACTCCTAAGAGAATACGGCCAAGGTAACCACTAACCAATCTTTGGGCTACAGCTTCTAGCCCAGCTGTAGTCAGAGAGGGCTCTCTCTGTTAGTTGTGTCACTGCTTTCAGTGAGGGTTTTAGGCTAGTTATGAGATGAGTTTTTGGTTGTTTGTGTGTTTGGTTGGGAGGATGCTTCTGATTTCTTTAAAGTATATCAGCAGGTAAGGTTAATCCATTGGGCAATGGGGTCTAGGACGGTTTTCTCTTGAGATCTTGATTTTGGTGAGGGGAAAGCTATAGGGCCTGTGTGCATTCCATGAAACAAAATGTAAATAGTGAGAGTGAGGTGAAGACAACCAGCAAAGAGCAATTAAGATTTCTTTACTTAAGCTGTATATTGTGAAAGAGGCTTGTTATCTAGGAGCAATTACTTGAATTCCTAAAACAACGATGCATAGTGATGATATAGTATTAGAGGTAGCAGTTAAGAATTACACTTTAAATACTTTATCAGAAGAAAACATATAAGATAGCTTAGATTGAGTTCAGGGTAGCCAATGACCAAGTCCTGAGACTATTCTTCTTCCTTACTATCTAGATTTTCAAGTGTATAGAAAACGTGAGAGACATATGGAATAACAAGAAACACAGGTGAAATAAAGAGTCATGAGAAAAACTTATTGAGCCATGTAATGCACAAGAATCCTGCAACTTTGAGCCACACACCATCAAGAGATCAAGAGACAAACATCTTTGAAGAAATCCCACTATCTTTTGTATTAACTGTCTGAGAGTTTACAATATCAGAAAAAAAACAGAGAAGATATCAAGAGAATTTCTTGCATCCGGAGTCCAACCCCTACTAATCAAAATGAGGGGGAATATATAGAAGTTTGTTACAAAATATCTCAGGTATGAGTCATCTGAGCGGAAAAAATATCTTTCTTTAATAGCACTGAGTTGGTAGATGAGCAGTTATTACAATCTTTAATGAGCTAGAAAAAAGCTATTAACTGCTGTCAGAGCAATTTTGACATCTGGAGCTTTATGGAGTTGGTTGAAGTCGGCTGAATGCTTTGAATTAACTGCTGAGTGGCCTGTTTGTGCAGCTGTGGGTTGTGTGTCCTCTTGGCTAGCTGTCATGGTCCATCTGCTGGGTTTGCCTTTAATTTCCTTAAATGCTTGCTTTATCCTCATGCTATCCTGTATCTTCCATCCTTCTCAAACATTTCATTTAGTCTTGATCCTTCCATACGAAAATTATACAAACCATGAATTCCATTACGGGAACAAGCCTTTGTCTGCATGCTGAATTTCACATCACCAGCAGGTGAAGTGTCTTGAGCAGAGTCATCATGAGGGATGAGGAAAATATCCATCTTCATTTCCATGTTATCCTTAACAACTGATTTCTAATCTAAGTCACCTGAGCTCTTACTCATATTATCTGCTTTAAAAGCATGTGGCCTCATAACTGCATTTGACCTGGGCTCCTAGTGACTGAATGACTGAAGCTATCGTGGCAAAATTCTGATCATGGATTGCCACCAATCTTCCTTGGGCATCTGATGTCTCCTGATTTTTATTAAAGTTTCATCAGCCTCTGTGTATTTGAAGAAATTGGGAGGAGTCTCAAAAAGGTGATTGACTTCATTTTCAATGAAGAATAGGCCTCCCAATTTATCATACAAATTTTGTCCTGAAGGAGGCCCTGTCTGTTCAGATGAACTGCCAGATGCAGTGATCTAATTTTCCATGTATGTCACCATTCTGTTGGCAAACTGTTCTAGGGAAACCAATTTTCCTTGACTACTCAACAGACTGGGCAGGCCTCTTGCTTGTAGTTCTACCAGTTTGGCCCTGAACTCCTCCACATCTCTTGTCATCTCAAAACATTTCCTCTCCACTGCCTGCACATAGCTTCTAAGTGTGAGTACTTTTTTGGCAAGGAGGACTGCTTCTGTCCTATTAGGAATGCCCATGGCCACCAACTCCTCCTCCTCATGCCTGTTTAGGTAATCCACCATTCTGTTGGCCTGGTCTGGCCTGTTTCCCAGTACTGCTTTGGCCCTATCAATTTCTACCCGGGCTTGGCCTAGTAGTTCCATCTGCTGATGGATTGTATTTATGGATTTCCACTGCTGGGTGATAGATTTGCTTATCTTAGCCCATAGAATCCTCTTTATTTCGGCCAGGGCTGTCTCTAGATTTAGCTCTCTTTCCAAGGCCTTTATCCTGTCTCTCAGGGTCTTTACTTCTCTGCCCTGCTCAACCACTGTCATCTTAGATTTATCATACTTTGACTCCAGCTCTGCCAATTTCTCCTTGGCCTTCTTTATCTCATCAGCTTGGAGTTCCATTTGCTTGACAACCTTGGTTATATCTTCTATGGATGGGCTGTCCTGTTGGCCTGTTGTTGTTCCTGCTGCCTCTGTTGTGGGAGCCCCTGTTGCTCCTGATGTTGCTGCTGTTGCTGCTGTAGTAGAAGTTGTTGGAGGAGCTTGGGATGTGGATTCTCCCTGTTTGTCTTGTAATGCTCCTTCTAATTCCTTCTCCAACTCCCTTATCCTTTGATCCTGTTGTAATAGGAGGTCTAGCTGATCCTCCACCTGTTTCTACTTTTGAAGCTCGGCCGTCTGAGGGTGTTCAGTTGGTGGCAGCTTCAATCTCTTCTTTAGTGCCTTGAGGTCATCATCTTTTTTCCTCATGAGGGCTTTGATGCCTGTTGGATCATCAAGATCATGTCCTAAGTCAACAATAATGTCTTCAAGTGATTTTATCCTGTTGTCCTTGGCTTTGGAGGACATTCTTTCAATGTCCAGCTGAGTGTTGGTATTTTTCAATGATTCCTTCAGCTCATAGGCCAATGTGGCCTTTTCTACTAGGGTGGCATACGCCATTTCTCCAGCCTGCTTGTGGAGTTCAATTTGGTCCATTGGATGTATATTTCTGGCCAGGACCTCCACCCTTGTCTTGATGAAATTTGCAGCACTTTTAGGCTGCGGCCCCTTGGGCTTAAAGTGGCTAAAGATCATCTTATCTTCTTGGATGTCATAGACTGACATCAGCCTTTCTTGCATGGCCGGTGTAGCATCTATGAATTGCTTGTACACCTCTTGCCTTAATAGCTCATTTTGAGCCTTTATTTCTTTGAAAGAAGCCTTGGTGCTCTTTGGCTTCTTGCTCTGCTGGGATTGGGAGGCCACCTCCAAGCTGACTTGTAAGTTTTTCTCCCGCTGAAAGGAGCTTGTTCCTGTCTATTGGCTGCTCTCCTTGTCTTTTGAAATATTTAAGACATCTTCAGTGATGTCTTCTACCTCAGGAGAATCTGCCCTTTTCCTTTCGGCTTCTGACTGGTCTGAGGGTCCACTGAGAGGAGTGGACTCTTCTCTGTGTCTCTTTACTCCCCTTTCTTCATGTGCCGGGGTCTGTAAGACTGGGGCAGTTGACTGCTGCGTTTGAGGTGGTGGAGTTTGTAATGCAGGGGACTCTGGCAGCCCATTCTGTGGCTTTTCCACTTGTTCTTGCTGCTGGCCTGCGTGCTATTTAGTTTCCATCTGAGCCTCCTGGTCAGTTTTTTGCTGTACCTCCTGCTCTGTTTCCTTTTCTTTTCCCTTCTCTGTTTCCTTCTCTTTCCCTTGCTCTGCTTGCTGTTGAGCCTGTTGCTCAGATTGCTGTTGAGCCTGTTGCTCAGCTTGCTGTTCCTTTATCAGCTCCTCCTCTGCACCTAATATGCCTTTGCCTTTGTCCATTGCTGATGCTGATGTGGTAGGAGCTTGAGGTGCAGTCTTTGTTACTGAGGTCCCTTGTCCTACTGAGTAAGGCAGTCTGAAGGGTCCTGCTGCACATAATCTAGGTCAATAGTTTTTTCAAGCTCCTTGACATTCTTAAGCATTCTTTCTTCCTCAGTTAAACTCTCAGCTAGAGTATCTGGTTGCCATTCTTGCAAATTGGCATATTGTTCTATGTGAGGGTATTCGCAATGCTTAATGGCTAGGAGCCTATACTTGGTTCTCCTAGCCGAGATGACTCCTTGAGGGTCATAAGGGACCCACCGAAAGCTATAAGACAACTTGTATTTGTCTTTTAGGATCAAATCTGCGTCCTCCCATCCTTCCTTCCTATTCATGATAAAAGGGCGCATTTCATTTTTGAAGCTGAGGTGAGCCTTTTTCTTGGAGCCATGGAAGTGGGTAAGGTCTGATTGAATCAATTGTCTATAGTATTCCAGTGCAAATAACCTCATTGGCACATATCTTGGGAGCCTATATGGGCAGACCTCACATCCATAGATCCTGAAGACTGTATGATGTTCATATAGGTACCAGTCACCTATTTTTTTTTTCTTGGAAAGCTGCAGAGCTTTCTTTATCTCACTGGATACTCTGGGAGGTGGGGACTTCATCAACATGCAGCAGAGTGGGTAGACAAACTGGTCAACAAATTCACAATAGGTATAGGGTGAATTTGTGACTTTGTGATAGACTGAGGTCCAGAAGATAACAGATCTTCTTTCCCCTGTATGATCCAGCCTTCTGACATAGCATGGGAAGGCTTCAGAGTGATAATACATGAACATATGGTAGAGGTAGGCTGAATATCTGAAGACCCCCTGTCTGTCTACTTTGGTTAACTGATCATGGATCCTGTTGGCTATGAATTTGGCAAAGTTGTACTTTTTGGTAGGGGGTTGATATGGGCTGTAAACAGATAACATTGCTAGCATGGCTCTGTCCACATGCTCACTGCTTTGGTATCCCAATACATAGGCTATCATGTCTAGTAATAGCCTGCCCACATCATTGAATTGATCATTCAGATAGGGAGGTGGCTCTGTGGTCTGGCATTCAGGTTTCATGAAGTTTCTGATAATCTTCTGTAGTTCTTCATCAATCAATTTGTCACCAGCGTCCATCAACTGATTCATGGAGAATGGGATCAGAAACTCTGTCTGATCAAAGTGTAACATCTTGTTTATGGACTCAGCATTGATTTGAAATAGGATCCTCCCTGATGAGGTGCTGATAGCTCTATGCTCAGCATTATAGTGTTCAACACAGAGGTGAATGATTTCGGGGAAAACATTCACAGCTGGGAGACAGTAGTAGGGCAGGTTTGACTCCCAGACCCCATATGTACCATGCCCATCCTTGTGGTCTTCCCTTAGTCTACTGAAGGTCTGCAAAAAGTCCCTACTCCCTTCAAAGTCTCCAATGAGACCATCCTTATCTACTAATGACAGGGCTTCCAGCTCTTTGTTTGTTTGACTCTGTGAGGCCATACTGATGGATGAAGTTGCAGGAGACGCCATGATAGAAGCTGGTTTGTAGAGAAAGGGGCAGTGATTCAACCAGTGCTTAAAGAGTTTTTAGCTGTAACTCAACTGTTAATACAGTGAGGTGTTCCTTTTGCAGAGGGTAATGCAGGCTGGATTATTTGTTTGCTGTGGAATTCACAGGGTGTGAATTGTTAATGAGAAATTTGCAGGGTCATTCAGGTTTCTCTGGTATAACAGCAAGTGGGCTGTACTCGGCAAAAGGGAACAATGCCTAGTACCTCGAGAAGGATTTCGGGGTTTTTAGCCCGCGAAACGAGCACTCTTCTACTGAATTATGGTTTTAGGGTGTTGCAGGTTGCTTGGCTGGCTTTGTGTGACAGGCAGAACTGTATTTGAAGGTTTCTTAATGGTGCCAAATGGTGAATTTTACAGTGAATTACAATGCATGGGCGAAGTGAGGAAACCGGCTAAATACCTGGAATAACCAGCTTGGACACTTGCGAGCTGGGCTGTGGAGGCTTGGCACTGTGAATTCTGGACTTGCAACAGTCGGAATCTTCAAATTTGCTGTCTGGATGATAAATTTTCGCGGCAGCTGGTTGCTTAACGGCTCCCTTCACTAATCGCATGAAAATGACTTAAAACGGCTTATTAGGCCGTTTAAAACATTGAATTTCATAAAATAACGCGATTGGCGCTTTTCCACTGATGACGTCAGCATGACGTCATGGTGGGCCCACCGTACAGGGGTGACGTGGCGCTGACGTGAGGGCCAGGGTGGCGGGACACGGTGGCAGGCTGATGCGGTGGCAAGACTGCGTGGAGGTTGACGGGGCGCGGGGGCGGACAGAAGTGAAGTGACGTCAGGATGACGTTGGAGTGACGTGGGAGGGAGAGCGGTAAGTCGGGTGGTGGTAAGCGAGTTCCCCGCACCACCTTTGGAGCAAAAGCGGTAACGGGGAGAGAGCTCCGAACAATCTCAGCGCCCGCCACGCATCCTCGTACGGGCCCAAAACCGCTTTCCCCGGACGTTAACGGTCGACAAATCGGCGCGCAAGATCGACCGCCCACCCTTGGATCTGACCGGCAGAAATCGGACGGCTGGCGGGTCCTCCGACGGGTCGTGCAGGTTCGGAAGGGGCCCGCAAGGCAATTAAAATATTCATTTAAATACTTTGGCCGGGAACTTTAGGATTCATGGTTTTTTCCGGGTTTTCATTTTTTGCAAAAGGTTTATGGGTAAAGGGGTTACATGATGATTTTTCTTTGCAAATGAGGGCTGAATGAGCAGATTAACACAGAATGAGAGAAGGTAAGCTGGGAGGTTCATCAAAGTGACCAGGTGTCATTTGATTACCTTTTTGAACAGACCATATGGCTATAATGCCAAGGAGGGGATATTTATACATTGTGGGGTTTATACACCATGGTGTTTATAATACTAAGGATAGTGGGGTATAGGGAGCTAAGTAATAGAGTTAGTTGTTAATATGGAGGGAAAATATGATGAAGGCCAATTCAACCAAGTTTTCTTTGAAAATAACTTGGAATCAAGAGTAGATGAAAATGAAAAGAGTTTTACACAAAAAATATGGCTTTTGAAGGCCATTAGTACCATAACAAAACTTTGAGTTTGCTGTATAAAACAGTAGATGAAGGGGTGTTAGTAAGGAGTGATATACAAATGAGAACAAGGGAGTTAGTCATGCTCCAGTGTGTTGCTCTTCCTGTAGATGTTTCAGCAACTTTGGTCTTGAAAGAAACAGCACTTCTGCAACCCCATCTACCTACCCAACTAGATTTCCTAGCATTTTTTGTTCCTTCTTGGAGGGTGCACTTGGACTTGCAGACCCTTTGAATGCCTTTTCTTTTCATTGGCTTTTTGCTCTCATTCCCTATCTAATACAACCCTTATTCCTTCCAAGGTCCCAGATTAAGCAGTTGGGAACCTTAGCTTCTCTACCTAGCTACTGATCTGCCAAGATTAAACCGTTTGGACAGATTTCATTCTCTATTCTACAACATAAATTTAAAACATGGCCTGATCCAGATTAGGCTGTTGAATCATCCATAAACTTTTGTTAACATGCAGGCTTAGATGTACCTTTTCTCTCTTTTGCAAATATGGAACCTTTGTGCCAGCAAAAATGGAGCATATTTGGCACTTATGTTTGCCAATCATGAAATATGAAACCTATTGGTATAGGTATCCAACAGGTTTCTATATCAGATTCCTGAGATGACGATGAATCTCAAGGTGTAGGATGAGAAGCAAGGGATTGGATGCTTGGGACAATTCCAATTTCAAAGCCTTGAGCTTCAAGTGACTATGGAAGTTCAGGGTGAACTCCTTATGAAGACCCTTCAGTATTAGACAACGAAGGGGAACTGTGAGGTGAACTCAATGGTTCAACCATGCTAATTTTCTCTCAAGAGTAGAAGGAGAATAGATGATTTGCTGAGGGTTGATTAAAATTAAAATTTACAAGGAATTTACTCAATATGGGGCCAAGAAGCAACTACATGGGTTCAACATATTATTGTTGGTAGTTAATTTTATGATAGGAAACAACACATAAATCAAAATGGGTAATGTTAGGCAAGAGGGTTTACCAAGTATCTATGAACCAATATATACACCTTATTCAAAGCCATGTACTTAATGTACGATGGTTGAGCTCCTAAAATATTGTGTTTGGTGTATCACATTTACAAGGCAGCTCACTCAGTTACCTGTGGCTAAATGATAACAACCTAGTGGGTCTTCCAAAATATACTTGATGGTACGGGGAGCACAAGTCCATTTTAGAATTGTCTAATTCATAATCGTTCGATGAGAGCATCCATATATACTTGCCTTACTGAAGTGCCTCCTATATACCGGAAAGTACTATAGAACCTTCTATATACTTCCGTACTGGGATGGGATTTCACTCCCAGGATACAATCCAGGTAGTTAACGATAGTTGCTATGTTTAAAGATGTCGAAACACATCTCTAGCCTAGACCTCTAGATATTTTTCTAGGTTACAAATGCTCCTTAGGTTAATTGAGGTAAATTTTAAGTTTATCTTCAATTAAGTTTCAGTATGATGGCTCAATGATGTCAGTTGTACCTATGATGCAACTAAATGATAAAAATGAAATATTTTAATTTGATGGAGGCTAAACTACTGAAGGAAGAGAGACAACCATATAATGCATCAAGACACAACTCTTTATCTTTCCAATGAAAAATGCAAGAATGAGATCGAATCATTCACTTTCACAAACAAATGCAAAGCCAAGATGAAATCCTAAGAGAAACAAAAATAACTTTTCTTTCACTGAGATGCACTAATTTTTATCTTTTTCTTTTCATTTTGATTCAACATTGCAAACTAATGCAATGAGTAGAAGAGAAAATGCAATAAAAAACAACCAAAATGAAAATTTCATTCACTTATAGTTTCGAATGCAAATTATTTCAAAAACACTGAAATGAGGAAATCGTTCACTTTTATTTTCGAAACAAAGAAATCAAATAAGCATTCACTTTCAATCCTTCCAAAGAATGCAACTATAATCTATGCTTGACAATGGAGCAAAATTAATCTTCAAAGAATCAAAATGACTCAATACTAATGAAAATAACTTCATAATCACGAACTAAAAGCAACTTTAGAACAATGTCCTGACTGTAGTAAGACTCATGAATGGAAACAATCATTCTCAAATAGGCAAACCAGGGAATGAGCGGAATGTGACCTAGAAACCCTAGAATACCCTAGAAAGCACTCAAACTTCAAAAAACACTTCAGCAAATCTAAGAGACAAATTGCAATATTACAAGGATGTCAATCACGAAAAATACACTGTAGTCACACTGAAAAATCACAAACAGAGGTTAAAAAACACTGAAAACAAGAAGAAACCATAATCTTCTTCTATCTTCTAGGATCAATGTTCCTGTTAAAGGAAAAAAGGCGATGAAAAGTAGATCAAAGTGACTATAAATTTAAAATTAATGCTGACAGTGCTTATGTCAGAGCAGAAAATGCGCTGGGCAAGAAAACTAAGGAAAAAAAATCTTCAAGAGGAGGTTAAACATCCTTAGGTAATATCTAGTGACTAAAAATAGCTACAGTGGTAGACACAAGCCAAGATATTGATGGTTGTTCAAACTCATCATAGAATATGATTGAAGGAATGGATGGAAAGGGTTATAGCTTCCCCAATGGAGTTGCCATTTTGTTGTCTGGGAAAATCATCTCTGCGGACAGAGACAATCCCTCTAGCTTAATGAGTTGGACTAGCAACCTACATGACAATCTACATGAACACTTTCCCGAATTACAATTGAAATGATAGAAGAGGAAGATGGCCTACCTCAATCTAATGCTATAATGTACTCCTTTGTTGAAGACCTAGAATTGCTTGTGCCTCAATATCAGCTCTACTTCTCACAACATTTGGATACCTACACAAGAGATCAAAGACAAAACAATGCATATAAGTACAACAAGCATAATCGAAATTAATCCACTTAACAGATCAAAGAGCATTAAGATAAATGACACATTAAGACAAACATTTATGGAAAGTGAACTAACAGTTGTATATATTAATGAAATAGAGGAGGGAGCATACAACCAAGCCTTGATGTCAATAAGATCTCCTTGAGTTAATGTCCAAGTCCAAGCTCAAGCTCTCCAAGCACTCCTTCTCCAAGCTAAATGAATACCATGTAGGCATTATCTCAGCATAAGAGTGAAAATGACCAAAGACCAACCATTTTGGAATGAGAGAGGATGAATATATAGGTAGGGAGAGGGAATTAGGATCTATCCAAACATAGGGCAAGGCTCTCATCTCACGGAGGTAGATCATAGGGATAAGATCAAAGGGAAATATTTTGAGAGTTCAACCACATCCACACCGAACAACCTTCAGCTCATCATTCTGGAAGCCTCTAGATCATGAAGCTTCTTGTCCTTTTTTGGAAAACTTGTCTTTTAGGGATCAACATGGGTATCCAAGAAAAACTCGCACTTGCATTGCGAGTCTAGTATAGTGCAACTAGTGATGAACACGAGTTTTTAGTGTCAGGGTCGTGCTAATCCTAAAATTAGGGTTTTAGAGCTCACTTCCTCAAGGAAGGCTCAAGGCATGTTTCCGTAAGTGTTTCAGGGAGGATATGAGTTGCATATTAGGATGGGTATATTGCATTATTTCCAAGTTTCAGGCACATTGGGGTATGGCATAGGGAAGTTCAGGAGGCGTGACAAAATACTATGTAACAATGTCTTGATCTGAGTTGGGTTGAACCATATTCGTGTCCATCTTCTCTAGAATATGTTCAATCACTTGAGAAAATTCCTACTCCTGCAACTACTCACCTTGTCTATGATGCGCCAACTACTTGGATGAGTCAATAACTTGTATGGGGGCATTTTCATCAATATGTGCATGTTGTGCCTCTTGCTATTCCTATTCCTGCTGCGACTCCTTCTCTCTTCTACACAACTCATGTTCTTCCTTGAGTTTTTGCTTCAACTCCTCCAACTCCTTTTCTGCTTTCTCCAACTTTTGCTTCTCTCTTTTCCTTTGCGCGATCCTTCTATCATGTTGTCACCTCTTAGCCTCAATCTCCAAATCTGCTCTCAACACAAGTGGATCTTCTTTGAACTTGTAGCTTTGTTCCTCATTTGCACTATCTGCAACCTTCCTCTTGTTGCTTCCTTCTTTGCTAAC
This sequence comes from Pinus taeda, assembly GCA_000404065.3. Taxonomy (NCBI): domain Eukaryota; kingdom Viridiplantae; phylum Streptophyta; class Pinopsida; order Pinales; family Pinaceae; genus Pinus; species Pinus taeda. The sequence continues at coordinate 17,389 of APFE030004461.1, forward strand.
TACTCTACAACTATGCTTATTAGATCATTGAGCCTTGAGAAGTGATAGAAGTATCTCCATGGGCCTTCCTCAGGCTAATGACACACCCTGTGGATCCAATGATGATGAACACTTCACAATGGTCCTTCACTAAGAAATGCGGGTCATACGGATTTAAACTTCTGGTGTCAAAGGTGAATCTCTTGAATTCCTCCATCTCGACCTTAGCATTCTTGAGATTCTGGATCTCATATAACCTGATCCGTAATGGAAGAGTGGGCCAATGTGCCTTCTTCTTCTTATGTAGTCCAACTGACAACCCTGTTGAGATGTGATATGACACTTCTTGCATGACAATATTATGCATGGAAAAAATTGGAAAAACATGTGGATCCTTCTCTGTGTTGTACATCCATATGAAGGTGCCAAGGGGTGAGGCATACCAATATTCTATGTTGACCAATGATTCCATTTCCTCCTGCGACATGCAAGGTGGATCCTACTCAAATATCATCCTGTACACCAGGGTTATGAAGTGGTCTAATAGTTTTACGATAACTCCATGGAAGCTCCATTCATAGAACAACTTACCATAAGTGTGCACAGAGGTTTCTGAAGGTTTCCATGCCCAACCCAAACCTGGGAACTACTGATGGTCACATACTACATAAAGTACATAAGAGGACATGAATAGCTTCACATGCTAACCCTTTGGTGGATATCAAGCTCCTGTTACCTATTCCTTCAACCTGATAGTCAACATATCAAAATAGTTGAAAGGTCTTCCTTCGCTCGCTAGTTGATCCAACACAATCACCCAACTCTGTAGCAAGGTTTATGTCATCTCTTGGATGTATAGGAAGCATGCAAAGATGACCAAGAGATGATATGCCTTCCACAGTATCCTTGTATTGTAAACTTGGTTGGGTGTTGTCCTGAACTTGGATGCCTCTTTCACCAAGCTCTTCAAGATGTCTCTTGAGTTTGCACTGTTGTTGGGTCTAGTGAAGGGTGTATCCATAATGATGACCAGTTGTGGAAAGTGATACGTCTCTTGAAATTCCTTTTCCCTGAAGGTAGAATTTTTTTTTCCACTAACACTGCTCAACACCATCATCTCTGGATCACTATGTGAGACAATCCAGTGGATAATGTCATGCATGGAAACACAGGATGCCTGCATGCAATCAGATACAAGCCAAACTTGTGTATGTTGACATAAACCACGCGATATTCCAGATTCTCATTGAAGGTGCCTGAAAAAGTGTCATTCATGCCCTGGAATTTCATCTTGATCTTCTTTCTTATGAACAAATTAATGTCTTGATAGATGGGTAAGCTCATAGACACCTGCTCAACTGCATCTCCAGTTACAATCTCAACGGTGTCCTTTGACCCTGCTCTCTTAGAAGTCATTGTACCTGTACTGTTGAGAGATTGTTGAACACCTGTGATACTTGGGGATAGAGCAACACTTGTGGCAAGAAAAATGTTAGTTTAAAACCAATAGAAGCTTGAGGACTGACATGAAACACACCTGGGTGATTGACTAGAAAGGTTCACAATTTTAATCGAGAAGCTGGGAGACTGACTACCAAAACTATGTGGAACACAATCTCGGTTGTTAGTGGGTTAACTGACTACTAAAAATGTATAGAACACATTCCATCTTGGCCTGCTGAGGACTAAAACTGTGCAATGCACAATTTCAGTCAGCAATGACTACAACCCGGTCAAATGCATCTACGTAATTCTAGGGGCTAGTAGGACACTACCTCTCATAATTACACAGAGAAATCCTGAAGGCCATTGTTGGGCAAGCTCTACATAATTTCTGGTGGCGAGGTAGAACCTTCACTCTCATAAATGCATAGTGCAAGATAGGTAAGGGAAGGTCCAAGCCAAGGCAGCCCAGACTCACTGACGGGCGAATGAAAACATGAAAAGGCTAAATGCATGATGACGCTGAGTGAAAACAAGATTGAATGATCATGCATGCAAACAATGAGTGCAATATTCATAAAATGGAAAACAACTAAGTGTGTGAAGCGAGTCACTGCAATGCAACTGTCAGTGCAGAAATAGTGTCATGCATGTGATAGCAGTGAGATGCAATGAAAAACTGAAACAATGCTTCTACAAGCTAACATGCATTAAAAAACAACAAGTGTTCAACAAAATTAATCAAACAATACTCACACAAATCAAAATACAAAAAGTGACAGAAAAGCAAAAAAATACATGAAAAGCAGACTTACTAAAAAAGTATTGAGCTGAGTGAGCTAAATTCTCCTAGATGTGATGTGGGATGCAAGGGCTCCAAGATCGAAGTGAAGAATGAGATCTAAAGCATTGAATAAATAGTTTTTATAAGATCAAGGCCATGGAAATTTTTAGGGGCTAATATTTGTAGGTGGGCTAATTTTCCATGATTTTTCCAAAAAAACCGATTCGCTAATTTCCATCTTTTATGCAAATGATCTGCCCAAATTTACAATATAAAATTATTTTACCTTAAAAATAACCAACATTATATAGAGAGTATATCTAAAATCATTATAATTTGAATAATTTTACAAATACATCAATAAAATTTTTATAGTCTGCATATTAGATATTAGTGATATTCACCAATGTTCTTAAACTTTAGTATAGTTTTCCATCTTTAAAATATTCCCTGATCGAGGCTTATGACATGTATGCCACAAATCTAGGAAAAAGCGACACTTGGCAGGAGGTTTCTAAAATGGATTTTGCATGTAACCTCTAGTTGCTAAAAATGGATACCTAAAATATAGGGATGCTTTTTTATTTTTTTCTTTTTTAGGGAAAAGCAGCCCATGCATGAAAATCAATATTGGTCAGTTCTGGAGGGAGTTGGTTAACTTGGTAGCATATGAAATGGACTGCAAGCCTTGGATTGAATTCTGCATAGTTTTTAGGCTGAGGTGGTTTGGTTATCCCTCAGGCTCTACACAATTTCTAGGCTAAAGCATTAGGTGTCAGTCAGAACTATGCAAAATTTGAGAGAAATACCAGTGATGGGATTCTCTATGAAATTTCTGGAGGGAAGGCTACCTGGTTTCTCTGCCATTTCTCGAGAGCAACAGGTTGTCTAGATGGTATATGTAATTCTGGAGAGGAAGGTTAGTTCCCCTATAGATTTGTGCAATTTTCCAAGTGAGCCCAATTGTTGGGATGGGGTCAATTTTTGTCAATTAAGTCAATTTTTGCAATAGTTTTTGCTAACGAATGAAAATTCTCTGTGAAATGTTGAAGCAAAGCACAAATCTAAGTAAGAGTCAAAGGGGCATTAGTCCCTTGTATGGGTAGGTGATAGGATGGTTTTGAGACTCACCCATGGTCTGAGGGCTATGGTGTTGTAATAAAAAGGTTATTTATAATTGAGTCATAGTGAGTCCAAAAAATTAAATTTTGGTGAAGAATCATTGTAAGGGCAAGGTGCTAAGGTAGGAAATGTATGTTTCCTATACTTAGGTTAAAGGGGAAGGATCCTACAGCTGATTGCGCAGAGGCCTTGGTAAGTCCAAAAGCTGAGTGCGCTCGCCCCTACATCTGAGTGCGCAGGGAAAAGAAGTCTCTAATATAAAGCTTATTCATAATAAAGACTGTTTAGGAATAAATTCTGATGCATTTGTGCCTTGTTATTTACTTTTGTTTAAGTTTATGTATCTTCTCTCTATGATCTGTGTTATGTGAAATAATGCTTAGTTTCTGAGTGAAACGGATAGATCTGTAACATCTATGCATAATAAATATAATTAATTACCTCCACGAAGATCAGGAGGTTATTAGATAGATCTTATGTAATTAGTTGTCCGGAAAAGGTAGATCTACTCGATAACAAGTCTAGGCCATAAGGGCTTTAGAATACACATTTATTGTGAGGAACTAGTAGATATGTAATTTGTCTGCATGATAAGTACAATTAAGTACTTCATGAAGATCTAAAGTTCATTTAGATAGAGCTATAGTAGTTGATAGTCAGAAGGAATAGATCTATGCAAAGGTATATATAAGCTATAAGAACCTTATGAAACCATTACATAGGCCTATGGATGCATAAAAATGGTTCTAGCATCCTGCAATACTGCTTCGAGTGAGACTGGAAGCTGTGCTTTGTAGGTTGTTTCCAAAAGGGCTAACACTTATGGTTTGTTTGGTTGGTGAGAATAAATCTAAACCTATGTCAGGCCCCCTTAAGCCAAAAAATGGTTCCGTTGCGAGGACTAACATCAATCTAAGGAATGTGTGATTTCGAATAAGTGGTTTCCTACTAAGAAATAAATTGAGAAGTGGCCCAATCAGAAGGAACACACATTTTCAGCTCAGGAGAAAATAAAACCATGGTTTTCCAAGGAACAATGGTTGAATAGATAACTATACTCAAATGAAACTAAAAACTTTTTTTGTTTCTTCCCTTGTGAATTGCACGAGTGGCTGTCTAGATTAGAGGACAATTAGGGTACGTGGAGACTTGATGGACCTATTGTATGGATGCCATAGCTGGTGAGGTGTTTGGAAGTATCAAAAAATAACATCACATGGGTTGTTGATCACTAGATTGATCGTATCATAGGAGGATTTGTCACTTAGATCACGATTGATACGTCCATCAACTATAGCGAAGTAGAGCACAAGCTCTTCAAGGGACTGTGAGGTAAGTATTTAAAATATTTGAAAACTTGGATTAAGATGTTGTTGTGTGAAAATGGGTTATGCCATTACCTTGATATTTTGGATTACACAAAGCACAAAGCCCTTCCAAAGGATCGAAGAATTTGGATCTGAATATAGTCTGGTATTAGGATGCTCTTCAAGTGGCGAAAAATGAACTATTCTGAATACACCATGAAGTGTGTTGTAGTTGGTATGTTAGGTATCCCACAGATACCTCATCCATCCACTCCACCTCAACATCCACCTCTGCCATATACAACTACACCTTCATCTCCATCTCCACCTCCACCTCCATCATTCAACATAGAAAACACAATGACGATGTTGATATTTAAAGGTGTAGGGAGAAAAGACCCTAAGAAATTATGCTTTGTTGAAAATGTTATGTGGACGGTGTATAAAATCACTGATGAAAATCTAAAGAAAGAAGATTTGGTCATAGCATTGCATGATAGGGCACTAACTTGGTATATCAAGTATTATTAAGACAAACCTAGCACGTCATTGGTTGCGAGTCAACAAGCATTGAACATTGAGTTTAAGAAGCCTAAGTCTCGGGTGCAGTCTCTTATAAAGTTTAAGGAGACACATCAAGTGGTAAATGAATCCTTGTGGGATTTCAATTAGAGGCTGAAATGTCTGATCCGGAAGGCTAACATGAATATCACAGATGAACAACACAAATATTGGTACATTACTTCATTGATGCCTTTCCTAAGATTACTGTTATGACAACAGAAGATATCAACGCAAGAAGAAGCTGTGGAGATCATGATGAGGTTAGAAGCCTCACCAATACAAGATATGAACATCGAAGTACAACAGATCCACTCACAATTGGAAAGTCTACACCTAGAGTTGTAGATTCTGAAGAAGGGAAAGGAAACCTAGCTTGAAGTTCGTGTAGAAGTTTGGTGCTTGAAATGCAAGGGCCACAGTCACGATAAGGACCATTATTTGATTTATCATAATTATCTTATTGGGGGGGGTCCCCTAAAGATAGAAGATACCATGAGGCCGAGCACAGGAGTAGCATTGGGGTGCATTATTTATCAGGTTACAGGACAAAATTTGACAAACAATTTTCATCTACTACAGAAGTTTATACATGCCCCTCAGTAGTTGTTTTGTAATTTTTGCAAATTTGTAGGTCATGATGAGTGCCATTGTCGAAGTTATCAATTAATGATGGATATAACCCCTACCAATTGAATGCAAGCAGAAAATTGGCCTCAGGATCAGGGCGGGGGTGCAACGCATGAAGGATTCCAAGGCTATGGAAGAGGAAGAGGAGGAGAGCTTGGAAGAGGTCATGGAAAAGTTATTGGTTATAACTATGGCCAATATGGAAATTTTCCATGCGAATATCTAAACCCAATACATCCATCTTGTCAACATTGTAAACATTTGGACCATGTTATAGAAGATTTCCCAATACTTATAAACAAAGATATAAGAAAATAAGATGCGGACTTAGTGGCCTACATAGAATATCTAGATGATGTGGGCAGAGACTCACGAAGAAGATCATAGCATCAATATCATAATGTGAAATGGTATGACCACAAGTTAAGGTAAGGGAAAGAAACTAAAAATCAAGGGATGTGTGTGCAAGGATACTAGAGAGGAAGTCAGTTTTGACCTCAACTAGGCTAAAGAAACTTTTATGGAAGCTATAAAGAATTTCACTGAAGCTTCTATGTCTGGGATTCAAGAGAAATCAACTGGGAATAATGAAGTGCAAGATGTGGATCCTTCACTGTTAGATAATTTTTTGAAAACTTGTATGAAGCTGCTAAGAGATCATAAGGAAATAGAAGGGCTGCAAGAATTGATAGAGAATTGTACGGGTAAGATTAAGATTCCTTCAGAAAAATGTGATGTGAGGAAACTAGGTAAGCACAACAAGTGAATAGGGTGTGAAATGAGGCTGACCGCATAGATCGAAGAATATGAAATGGACCAAGTAATATTAGATCCGGGGTTTGATACAACTGTAATACCTAAATAGACCTAGGAAGGGATGGGGAGACGTGTGCTACAATGTTCTCCTATTCAATTGTGAATGTCTAATCAATAGAGGATCATTTCTGTGAGGTGCCTATATGGGGTAATGGTAGACATTGAAGGAGTGATTGTGTTCATTGACTTTGAGGTAATTGAAATAGTGGATGACACTAATCCTTAACCTACGCTACTAGGAATTTATTGGGCCTTTGACATGGATGCAATGATTAATCTGAAGAAGTAAAGTATGAGATTTGAGAGGAAGGCACGCAGGGTTATCATGCCACTAGACCCTACTGAAGGAGCGCGGTACATGGAACCCATCCGCGACTATCAGGAGGATGATGATTTGGATCAAATCTACAAGATTACTACATGTGATGAAGATTAGATCAATTGCACTACAAATGGATGGATTGCATGGATAGAGACAACTCCTGTACCTGAGACTGAGATGAAGAGCTCGAACACTGGTATAATAGGTTACATGAGGTCTTTATGCTACATTTCAATATGATGACAAAATCGTTGTGGTGCATATCTACGAAGGTAAGGAGAATTTCGCATTATGAATTCTTAAATGATGTTAATCTCTTTTTGGATGAGTTTGAAAGGGAGGTGCCCGAGGAACATCAATTACAAGCACTTGAATTGGCACTGCACGCTATTCTTGCCCGATGGTGGGTTACACATAAGGAAACCTTCGCTTAGTAGAAGGAATACAAGTAGATGATGAAGCTAAGATTTGGGTATGTTAATACCCAAATGAATGAGAAGTATAGAGGAAAGGATTACCTGCACAAGCATTTGGTGCGATGGACAAAATATTGGGGAGAAGAGCCACAGCCAAATTTGGTGCATACCTTTTGTCACACCTTAGATACTATTTCCGTCAATTGGTACTTGGGAACAAAGCTATGCCATAGGATAGTTGAATGGGATATATTGAGGGAAATCTTCTTATTAAATTTTGACTTTGAGGATGGATTTGAATGCATTGATGAAGTGCTATAAGAGATTAAGGCCACTATCTTTAGAAAGATTAAAGAGTCGATAGAATGGATATAACCAAATAGGAGTACACAACTGTGCCATGCGCTAGAATGCTACATTGTGACTATTGAAGAAGAGGATGATCCAAGAAAAATCAACATTATAGAAACTAAGGGATAATGCGAGGTTGAAGGACCTAAAGAAGAGAACCTGGATATATCAGATCCGCTAAAAACTTTGCAAGTAAATATTGGATCTGATGCGGAGTCTAAGTTTGAAAAGATAGGATAATATTGGGACAAATATAAAGCCGATAAGGTGGTCAAAATGTTGCGCAACTACTAGGATCTATTACCAACGAAGTTCTTAGATCTAAAGTGTATTGTAGGGGATTTGGGCATAATGAAAATTACTTTAAAAACTGATGCAAAGCCCGTAAAGCAGAGACCTTATCGATCAACGCAAAGCATAAAGAAAAGGTGTGCAAAGAACTGGATAAAATGTTGGAAGCCTGAATTATTGAGCAAGTAGAAGAATCTGATTAGGTGAGCCCAATGGTTGTCCAGGAAAAGAAACAACAAGGGGAAATTAAGATATGTGTAGATCTTAGAAATATTAATGATGCATGCATTCATGATCTATTTCTGACACCATTTATGGATGAAGTCTTAGAGAATATTTGGGGCGAGGAGTCATATTTGTTCATTGATGGATTCTTAAGATACCATCAAATAAAGATCGCGCCGGAGGATCAGAACAAGGCAACCTTGGCAACAAAGTGGGGTTGCTTCCAGTATACAGTAATGTCATTCGGGCTCAAGAATTCACCCACAATCTTCTCTAGGGTATTAATCATGGCATTTAAGGATTTTTTCATAAATTCTTAGAGGTGTATTTTGATGATTGCATTGTTTTCAAATTGGTGAAGTGCTATGATCCAAGTTTATGTCTCATTCTAGATACATATCGTAGATACCAGATCACGTTGAACAAGAAGAAATGTATATTTTATGTGCCTTTTGGAATTTTTCTAGGGCATGTAGTATGTAAGTAGGGATTGATGGTGAACCCTATGCAGATAGAAGTGATTGCGAATTTAGAATCTCCCAAGAATGTTAAGTAGTTGCACGAAACACTGGGCCACACAAGCTACTATAGGAAGTTTATCAAGTCTTATGCCTAGATAATCGCACTAATGGAGAAACTATTAAGGAAGGGTGTGACTTTTTGTTGGGATGAGGATTGTCAACAGAGTTTTGATGTGTTAAAAGACAAGATGGCGACTGCGCCCATATTATTATTTCTGGATTGGAAGAAAAAGTTCCATGTGCGTGTAGATGCCTCACGTATTGTGTTGGGTGCAGTATTAACCCAACCTGGCGAAGGTGATATTGATCATCCAATAGCCTTTGCAAGTAGGAAACTGTCAAAAGCCAAAAAGGATTACTCCACGATAGAGTGAGAAGGGATGAAGATGATCTATGTGCTAGAAAAGTTTTGAAATTATTTGTTGGGTGTACATTTCAAAATGTACACATGTCACTCCACTCTCAAGTACCTGGACAAGAAGCCTATGTTGGGGGGAAAGATTTGTAGCTGGTTGTTGTTGTTCCAGGAGTATGACTTTGAAGTAATATTAAAGCTTGGATAGCTGAACACAGGACCAGGTCACCTAAGTTGAATCAAGATAGGTGAAGAACCAACCAATTTGGAAGAAGGATTGTTGGATGTAAAGATCTTTTTTGTGAGCGTTGCGGATGACCACTTTTTTAATATCATTAAGTTTTTGACCATGGTTATAGCCCCGGAAGGCTATTCTACTTAACATAAAAAGGAATTAGTGATCCACGCAGCTAATTTTTTTGTTATAGCGGGACATTTGTATAAGATGGGAACAAATGAAATATTATGCCGATATGTTCCAAAGTTTGAGCGTGCTAGAATCCTCACTAAATCACATGGAGTAGTGGGAGGACACTATGTAGGTAGAGGAACCACACAAAAGATTTTATGCACAGGGTTATGGTGGCCAACAGTGCATAAAGATTTTGAGGCATTTTGTAAAGCATGCGATTCTTGTTAAGGTACAGGAAAGCCTTCACGAAGAGATGAATTTCCTTAAACACTCAGGTTTCATTAAAAGTATTTGAAAATGGTCAATTGACTTTATAGGTCCAATACAACCACTAGAAAGAAATATAGGCACATGGTACATCATTACCTTGACAAAGTACTTAACCAGATGGGAAAAAGAATGTCGGTGAAGGATTCGACTATTAGTACAACTTGAAGTTCCTTTTTGACTACATCTTAATGTGGTTTGGGTGCCTTAAGGTATTGATGAGTGATACAGGTGCACATTTCCTAAATGAAACAATCAGTGTGATGCTAGAAGAATTCTAGGTTTACCATCAATATAGTACACCCTATCATCCCTAAGCCAATGGTACAGTGGAAGTGTTCGATAAGATTTTGGAGAATGCGTTGACAACGATTTGTAACATGAAGAGAAACAATTGCGATGTACACATCCTGGTAGTCCTATGGGCATATAGGATGATGTGCAAGAATTCAATGGGACAAACTCCATTTAGGGTGGTCTATGGGATCAAGGCGGTGATGCCTGTGGAATATATTTTTCCAAGCCTATGAATTACAAATTTAATAGAGATGGCAGATCATGAGACCTTGGAGGAATGGATCACGTAGTTGATGGAGTTGGAAGAAGACCAGTGCCTTGTAGGATTTCACCAGCAAGTGCAAAAGAAAGGTGAGAAGGCCTGGCATGATAGGCATATCAAACTGTACACTTTTGTTTCTGGGAAAACTAGTGTCTTTTCGATCGACTAGCCCTCTAGGATTGGAAGCTACCCTAGAAACAAACAGTTTAAAGCAATTTGTGATTTCCTCTATGTATGATAGATAAGAGAGAGACAAAGGAACCAACTTGGATCTTCCACTTCATTCCTTGTTTGATATCTCTCCCCCTTGACAGAGCTTTCAACTCCTCTCCTACTTATCCCACTAAGAGAATACCTGTAGAGACACAGTAACAAAAAATCGTCAAAGAATCTTGATATATTATATTAGAAGCATTGAAAAATCAGAAATACAATGAACATACAATGGCATTCACAAATACACAATTGTATGGAGGAAAAATGAAAGAACTTTATTAAATAAAAGGGAGAATTACATCCCAATTGTCTAATCCAGCATCATCCTTCCATCATCAAAGCCCTCTTCACCTCATGAAAAGCAAGATCACCCAACAATACAATGCTCTTTCTTAGATACAAACTATCAACACTTTCTTACAAATTACAAAATTCCAGCCTCTAGATCTCTCAAATGAGGGATCCATTTATAGATGTGTGCAAGGGTGTCAGTCATCTCTAGGTTTTTTATTAGTGTCATTCCACTTGTTGTTTTTGGTTCCACTTGGAGATTTCTTAGATCTCTTACTCATCCCTGGGCGAATTCAGAGAGGCAAGTGTCATAGGAGAAGTTTCTAGAAGATTCCATGAGCATCCACTTAGCAAACTATCTCGGACATTTGTCCATTATCACTCATCACACACTATAGAAGGCCTCATCAGTATGCATCACACCTGGCTAGTGCAGAAGTCAGTATGCATCGCACCCTGACAGTGGAGCAGTTAGTATGGTCTAGTTTTGGCCAGTTTTGGATGGTTTTTTAGGTGGAACTTTTGGCGAATGATGTAATCAGTTGACCATGGTCCTTTAGGCTATGAAGCAACACTTTTAGGGGTTAAAGAGCCCTATTTTATCGACATATAAGGTTGGGGTTAAAGTGCCCAAATATTTCTATAACAGTTGCCCCCTAAAGCATGAAGTCGTAAATCTTTGATGTCGAGTGAAATGATTTATCATGAGGATCCGAGGTTTTCAAACTGGAAGGTGACCTCTATAAGATACAATATAATACATCATCATCATATAATTTTCATGATCTAGTTAAGGCAGGCATTCCCATGCTTAGCTTTATAAATTCATTTCATGTACATAGAACAGATAATCATCTGCAGTTGCATACTGATGATTCTTCATATGTTTAGTCATCATCCCTGGCTTGGACAATCATCTATGTATCTTTTGTGTACATTTGATGTCTTTATATTCCTGAATATATCACAGCGTGGATGGATGAAACTAGATATGGGGTCTTCAAACTCATTCAATCTTCGCTCGATGTACAAGTCGATCCATGTGAAAAGATGTTCCAAAGTCGAACATGGAAGGACATCACCTGATTACCATCTAATAATGTGAGATGTTAATAGACATGAGAGGAATCATCGATAATGATAATGACCCTCAAGGTACTCAATTCACATGGTGTGAATATATGATCCGATGTCGAACACCACGCAAAATATTTCAGTCGAAGGCCATTCATGTCAACCTATCGCTGGAAGTGAAAAATTTTCCATTGAGGCATGCAAGCTTCAAAGTACTGAAAGGGGTGTTTCTAAGTTAACTTATTGGATAATGAGCTGATGTTGACAAGAAGTGACCCATCGTAGGAGGGTCTTAATGTATCCCACATCTATGACATGAAACAAAGCAAATGATTTTCTAGAGGTGAAAACGATCTAATGACTCAAGGTTGAGGAATGATGGTCATGAAAAGTGGAGGGTGACCGTATTCCAGTGGATGAGAGATTAACTAGATTGTGGTTTCTCAACTGTATGACTTATTTTAAATATATCGGCGACATAGAGATGGATTGGTAGCGTTAACCCAAAAAGATGGATGGTGTGGAAGACCCGTGGTGAAATGACCGGTGAACAGAATAACCCAACCCGACTTAATCATGGTGATGGAGTGAAAGTGTCACGTTCAAGAGCAACGTGCTACCATAAAATTCTTAAAGTTTTCTTCCCTTTTTCCCCAGTCATTACTGACCAGTACCTCTTTATTTTTGTCAGGCTTGAGGAGGATAACATATGCTTGTTCTATAATTTTCCCTTCGGGCAAATCTATCGCTATGTTTTAGTGAGTAGCGATAGTGAAACTCGTTCTTGTCTAGGTGACAAGTTTATCACTATCATTTTAACAAGCTTAACGAGAAAGACAACCGGTCCTTTTCATGTTTAGAGAGTTTGAAAAGGGAAGAAAAGGAAACTCCAACAATTTTTTTTTGTAGCATAATCCCTTAAGTCCAAAAAAGGATAAAATAAATCAAAAGGGATGACTTTTCGATCCCTTTAGTGAGCTGAAAAGACAAGAGCTCAAACCTTTTCAAGAGATAATTCCTCAGGTCCAAAAAAGATTAAAATATACAGGAGGGATGGCACTTCCCATTACTTTAACAAGCTAGAAAGGCCAATAGCTCGACAATATTTTCATTTTTAATGAGTCTGGAATGAGTTTAAAGGAGACTCATTTTTGAGGAACGAGTGGTGTTTAGGGTAGCAACTGGTTTAAGGTAAGCTTGGAACTTCTAAAAACATGGTGATGTGAAGAGGGTGGCTAATAGGACCCCTTGTCGCAACTGTTTCTCAAAAAGGTAAACAATCAAGTGGAAGCGTATGATTGACCAAAAGAATGGAGGTGATGGTAGGAACACAACCAAGGCTCAAAAGGTTGATAGCATGGCCATCACAAAGGTTATTTATAGAAGGCTGGTTCATTTTTTAATGAGCTTGAACTGTGGGGAACTATGCTTGGTGGTAGGTTTATTTTTTAATGAGCTTGAACTATGCGATAACATATGCTCAGTTTGGTGGTAAAAGATGTTCAATTCACCATTTAACACATTATATTCTTTCGTCAGTCATTCAACCTACTCAATTACTCCATCAAATTGATTAGAAATACATATATATGCACCAAAAATGTTTTAAAACTAACATTTTAAGTAAATATAAAAAGTAGTTTCATGTTTCACTTTCATCATTTCATTTCAAGTTTGGAATTTTGGAGCTCTGGAGTGGTTTTCCCCCTCAGATTTTATCAGTTGATTTTGGGAGATCCTGTGGACTATTCTCCACACCGTCAGAACCAAGTAGGAGTTAACCCTGAGCCCTTCATTTTCATTCCATCCTTTCTTGATTCTGAGCAAGTTTTTCCATTTTTTTGGGCCCATGGGGTTTGAAGAACTCATTCTCCAACCATCTCACCTAGCCTATATCAAAAGGTGCGATGCATACTTAGCTATACACTGGCCAGTCAGTATGCACCTCACCTTGCTCAAAGGTAGGGTGCGATGGGCATAGAAGGGCAACTTTACATAGTGATTTTTCATGAAATTTTTGCCTATTTTTGCCCAAATTTGGATCCTAACTCATCTTTTGTCTGTGTTTCAGAATTTTTTTGGATCAAGATGGTCATCACATGGCATGAACATGAACATGAAGAAGAAGACATGATTTCCTTACATGACGAGGGCACAATTACTGCATTACGAAACTATGGCTTGCTAAAGTTCTTCCGAATATCCAGCATGACGCAACAAATCAGTTTGTTGCAGTATTTCCTCGATGCTTGGGATCCGATTGACCAAGTATTCCAGATCAGAGGAAAATCTATTCCACTGAAAGTTGAGGACATTTACTTTCTGATGGGGTTGTCAAGGCGTGGTTCCCCTCTTTCACTATCAATATTCACTCGTGGAGGTGAATTCGTGAAAGATTATATTCGTCAGTTCTACAGAGATGGATCTCAGCCTAGCAGAGATGGAAAGATCAATATCCAGGAGGTCATTGATCAACCCTTGAGGACCATTTTATTTACCTTTGCTAGATTGGCTGGCAGCATGGCTTTACACTTGGCAAACAAATCTTACATGAAGTACACCCTAGAATGCTTGGAACTGAAGGTGTTCAACTAGTGCGAGGCGGTACTTCCGGTAATAAAAGAACAACTCTCCAAAGTAAAGAATGGAAGAACAAATAATTTTTTCTATGGTTCCCTATTGACTACTTTCTCTTTGGAGAGGATTCCACTGATGCAGCCTCAGAACATTTCATCGGGATTGCTGGCACTGAGGGAACCACTGATGCAGAGATGGGTTGATCTTATGGCTAGACATGCCGGTCAGTGACATATTTCCTTCTCTGATGCCTTTTTCGGGTGGTTCGACCATCAGGAGATGGTGTTTTTGGAGTATCATATGTCAGGATGGATTTTCAAGGCAACCTAGATTTGGCGTTACCCGCTGGCGAGCAGTGGAGTACTATAGGTAAAATGATTCTACCACATCTTTGTTTATCAGTTTTATAATGTTTTTGTGTTTTTAAATGTTATGAAGACTAATCAAACTCATATGTCTATGCATATATTGGGCTAGTGCGACCAGTTGTATGCCCATGAGCAGCAGCTAACGCTCCAGTAGGAGAGGTTGTAGGGAGGGCCATCCTTTGGGATTTGGACATATCAGAGAACCTAGAAATGTTGCAGGATCAGATCGAGGGCCTTACTATTGGTATTTAGGATGTGAGGACCGATAAGTTACCTTTGAGGTTACAACGCCATACTACTGGCGTGCCGATTCGATGGACTAGGCTCCTGCACATGATCGCACAGGTGGTGACATGTTATCACCAACATCACTAGTCTAGGATGCTTTTCTGCATTAATTTGGAGTTTGTATGACCGATTTTGTCTTGAACACAAATTTTTTTGTAAAAAATATAAAAATATATATTTTTTATTTTTGGAGTTTTATTTTGGTTAAGTTATGCAATCTTGATGCAAATGTTATAGTGAAATGCTTTCTTTACGAATGTTGCAAATGTCTATCTAACACATAGTTCGCTAATGAATCAATCAATGTGTTTAAGTTCCTAGAAATGTGTTGATATTGAATGGAATCAATCTGTCTTTCCAAAATCTCAACTCTTAGGAATATGCGATAAATAGCTGGGTTCCGAATGGAATAAACACTAGTAAGCTATAGAATAATGAGTTGTGAATCTAGCCTGACAACAAGACGACGTATGCCATGCAAAATGGCATCAGAGAGAAGCTAAATCAATGCGTTATACTCAATGATGTTATTTGTCGATCGGCTAATACATATCCCCTTGAAACTCACTAACTTGTTGCTTGGAGTGAAAATGGCCCAGGCTGCAGAATATAGGTTCTGCGTATTATGACTAGCTCTGTCGGCATACCCAACAAATGGTTCCAAAAAGTCTAACATCTGCAACAAATGCAAATCGGATTACCTAACCAAAATGACAACTCTAAAAGAAAACAAAAATTTAGCAAAATCATATATACAAAGAGATTACTACACCTAATCAAGCATAGTAATGTTTAAGACACAACCCATTTCGGGGCTGTGATAGTGGAATCCCATCATAATCAAATAACTCGTAGACTCCTTTTGTCAATAATCATTTAAAAATGTAGGGGCGCATCCACAATGGTTCAAACTTACCTGCTCCCAATCTGTCGGAGTCCTAATCGTAAAGAAAGACCAGGTCACCTTCTGAGAAGACACGTAGTTTGACATTTTTGTCATATTGTGCCTTGACACATTTCTTATGTGCTTCGTTAGCCAACATAACATTATGACTGGTTTCATCTAGGCGGATTAGTTCCAAGAAACGAGCCTCTTCTTCCAAAGTTTCGGGAAGTAGATCAATTGCAAGCTTGAGGGATGAAATTTTGCACTGAATTGGTAAGACAACTTCCAGACCATACACCAATTGAAAGGGCATAAAACTGGTCACATTTTTCACCGAAGTCCTATATGCCCACAGAGCTAAGTATAGGATTAAATGCCAATTCCGTTTGTGGACTCCAATAATTCTCCGCAGCATGCACTTAAGGACTTTGTTGATTGCCTCAACTTGTCCATTAGCCTGCAGATAATATGGAGTAGAACTATCGTGGGATAGTCCTAATTTGGCAGTCAATTCAACCATCATGTGATTGCGAAAATGTGATCCATGATCTGTGACTATAGCCTATGGAACACCAAATCTAGAGACTACATGATCAAAGAAGAAAAGAGCAGTCGTTTCGCCGCTATTTTTTAATGTAGGCATCACCTTGGCCCATTTTGTAAAATAGTTGATAGCGACTATAATATACCCATGCCCCCCCGCTAAGGTGGGGTTACATGTCATTAAATCAATGCCCCATTTAGTGAATGGCCCAACAACAACTACTAGATGTAGTGGTGCAGGTGTAATCTGGTTTGGCGATAAAAAATTTGAGAAGCATGGCAACTTCTGACTGCAGTTATGCAATCTCTGAATATGGTGGGCCAGAAATAACCTACTCGTAAGATCTTTTGTGCAATAGAATAACCAGATAGATTCCCCCCACAAGCACCTAAATGACTGTGATTCAAAACTTTTTTAGCCTCCTCATGCGTGAGGCACCTTCGTAGAACTGTATCGACACCATGACGATAAAGTGTATCGCCAATGATCAGGGATTCTTTGGCTTGGTATTGAGTACGTCACTATTTAGAGTGAGAGGTGTTATGCCTAAAAGTTTGGGTTTGGAGATAAACTAGTATATCCCCATACCACAGATTGATGGACGATATAAAAAATAGAGTTTAATCCATGATTGATGCTTTGGATGTCAAATCATTGGATGATGAGGGAAGGTCACAAAGTAACTCCACAAATACGAGAGATTTCTTTGATTTGGATTTGGTGAACTCCAGATCAAATTCATGCAAAATGTCTATCCATTTGGAACATTTACCCTCTAGTAATTGACGCAACAGAATGTAGGTCATAGGGTTGCAGTCTGACACAATGGTGATCTGTGAAAGAGAACATAGTGTTGAAATCTTTGTACTGTTTGAACAGCTGGTAAAGCCAACTTTTCAACATAAGAGTACTTGCTTTCTGTATCACTAAGGTTGTGGCTTAAATAATATACAGGATGTTGTATTCCATTATCTTCTTGCACTAAAACCATGGCGATGATTATATCTGTGGCGACGAGATATAGGTTAAAATATTTTTGATAGTTAGGAGCATACATTAATGATGCTTTTAGCAGGGAATCTTTTAAAGCATCAAAGGAAGCTTGCGCAACCTGATCCCAGTGGAAGGAACTCCTTTTTTCAAAAGACATGTCTAACCTTTAGCGAGTTCAACATAATGTGGAATGAACCTCCTCAAAAGGTTAGCTTTCCCTTGGATTCTATGAATTTGAAGTAAATTTGAAGGTGCAGGCATGTCAAGGATTGCCTGAACCTTAAATGGGTCGAGTCAAATTCCGTCCTTAGAAACTACAAAACCAAGTAATTGACCAACACCAATAGAAAACACACACTTGTGCAGATTGAGTCGTATCTTGTAGTGTTGTCAACGTAGAAATATGGCTCTCAAATGTTGCAGATGATTATTCCACTTTCGCGAATGAGCCAGTAGATCATCAAGATACTGTTGAACGATGTGCTTGATATCGTGGAAGGCGTAGTTAATTGCCCTATGAAAAGTTGCCCCTTCATTCTTCAAACCAAAAGGTAATTTACACTACACGAATGTGCCCCACGGACATATAAATTCAATCTTCAACTGGTCCTATGGGCGGATATTGATTTGATTGTATCCGGAAAATCTATCCATGAATGAAAATATTTCGCATCCGGAACATTCATCAATTATCTAGTCGATGAAGGGTGTAAGATAGTTTTCCTTTGGACACGCTTGATTTACATCCCTATAATCGACACACACCCTAATTATTCCTTTCTTTTTCATCACAGGAATAATATTCGACACCTAATCAGTGAGAGGAACAGGGTAAATGAAACCAGCATGCAAAATTTTTTCAACTTCTACCTTAATGGCAATGGCTTTCTTCGGGTGGACAGGTCAAAGCCACTGTCATACTGGTTTGACATCTGGATACATCTTGATTTCATGTTCAATGTTTCTTGAGTCAATTCCTGGCATTTCTTCATATGACCATGCAAAGACATATTTGAATTCGCGAAAGAGAGCATAGTAAATTTCCAGTTCTGATGGAGAACATGATTTGACAACATGAATATTCTCTACAACATTAGGTTTGGTTGAGATATTAATGGAGATAGTTTCTTCAATATTGGACAGATCTCACTCAGAATCCACTATATTTACAGTATTTGATAGAAAATAAAAAACTGAAGGATGATTAAGGTTGCTTGAATAATCTTCATTGTTATCTTGAAAGTGGGAACGATGGCGGTAATCTTCCCACGGTATCTCTCCTATCATCATCGATTGGATGATTCCTTCATCTATAGCATGTATACAAGACCAAGGATTAGAAGAGGTACCATACTCTAGAGACTTATCTATCTAAACACTCATTGAGTGCTGATTTGGGTTTGTCGCCCAAGCCCAGAAAATTGATTTCTATAAAGATTCTATGGGGCTTGGGGGTAACACCTTGCGATGATCCACACTATAAAAATGGTCGAAGTTCTTTTTAATCTTAGATGATGTAGAAGAGATCATATGACATGTTTCCACTGTGGCCACTTCCGCAAGACTGGTTGAAGGCGGGAGGGCAAAAGTACCCATTAAGGATGGGTCTTTCAGAAGACCTACTCTGACATTTTGAATTGATTGAGAACTTCCATGGATCAGTGGAATGCTTCTAGTAGCTTGTGAACTGTTAGGAAAAAAGGCTAATTCGTCAATGATTGTAATTCCACCTTGGAAGGGAAATGAAATCTTTCTAAAATACGTAGACACAATGGCAGCCATAGCATAAATCTAGGGCCTTCCCAGTAAGATATTGTAGTCAAGGTTTCCATCAACGACCTCAACTTCAATTTCTACTATCTTGCCCCCTAGTTCAAATTTCAAGTTACTTAAAATCGCATATGATGTGTATGTTCTTCCATCGAATGATTTTAATGTTGTTAATGATCATGACAAGGGTGGTGAACCTAAATTTTTCCAGCAACTCATTGACATAATACAGGTAGATGCCTCCTCATCAATGATTATTCGATGAATAGTTTTATTGAGGGATTTTACTTGTATAAGGAAAGTGAGTTGGGCCAATAACTGAGTTGCATATCCTTTATGGTTGAAGGCCACAATATTCGAATCCGTTGGATCAATCCCACCCATTGCTGATAACAAAGCCTGCTTTTGGGAGGGGCAATTCTGCAGTACCTCAAGTGTCGACATAGCGGATGGCGACTGAGCCAAGTCCTCCACTATATTATAATTTTGTGTTGCTCAGGCACGAGGACTAAATGTCGACTTATGTATGACTCCCTTTGGTAGCTTTATAGTTAATTCAGGAATAATGGGTGGAACAACTTCTGGCGAAGTCTTTGTCAAACTACTAGGTTGGTCTGTAGCCTAGTTGTTTGACGACTTTGGATTCCCATAATATTTATTCCTTATCAATATCAAGGCATCATTTTGTTTTTTTGAGATGGATAGCATAAGCACTTGTGATGTGGAAGCAGGATTGATAACAACTAGATTAGTTTCTGGGTTCGGAAATAGATCAGTCAACACCACTAAGGTACTTGAAGTCTTTAACAATTTCGTAACCTCAACTCGATGTGGACAATCTCTCATCCAATGATCCTCGTTACATATGTAACATGGATCTAGAGGTTTCTTTCCCTTTCTTCTTGTCCTCTGGTTGCTTTGGATTCTTTCCCTTGTCAAATGACACGCCATTATCTCTGAGGCAAGAGGTTTATCATTTGTTTTTTGACTAGAAACTACAAAGGCTTTACCAGATGGAGCTTTTGTGGTTTGCGTGCTTGAGGTACCGATCATGCCATCATCGGCGTGAGAGTCCCTGTTCGATTTAGGAGGGGGAGGAATGGAAAATGCTGGTATGGGAGCGTCAGGAATTGTTTTGTAGAGTGTAGATCAAGTCTAAATATTGGGCATGAGAAATGACTTGCTCTTCAGTGACAACTCTTCCTTTTTCCATGTCCTCAGTGATAGAAGGCAATAAGGACTTAATAAACCACGCAGCTAAAAGCTGATAAGGAACATAGGTCTTTACCATTCGACCATAACATTGCCACTCATGAATATGATCAGATATGTGAGTGGTTGTGGTCTATCTAAAATTGGTAAGGAGTTATGTTCCCATTTCGTACCTTATGGGTAATTGAAAGTGGGTTGTGTTATAGAAATTTTTGGGCACTTCAACCCCAATCATAAATGTCCATAAACTGAGGGCTCCTAAGTCCCTAAAATTGTTGCTTCACTGCCTAAAGGAACAAAGTCAACTGATTACATCATCTGCCAGAAGTTCTCCACTAAAAACTGCTCATAAATGGTCAAAACTAGACCATACTGAAAGCTCAATGCAGAGGGTACGATGCATATCACCTTCCCAGTGTACAAGGTGTGATGCATACTGATTTGATCCTCTGTAGGGTTTGATGGTTGGGACTGGACAAATGGCAGGGACAAAAATGCGAGGTGGAAATTATGGAATCTTCCAGAAGCTTCCCCTCTGATACTTGCCTCTCTATTTTCAACCAGGGATGAGTAAGATATCATCATTCTCCAAGTGGAAGCAGGAACTATCAGAGAGAAGACACTAATCAAGATCCTAGAAGATGAATCACCTCTCTGTAATCATCTATATATGGATCCCTCATCACAGAGATCTAGAGGCTGGAATTTTGTATCTTATAGAGAAGTGTTGTTGGTTTTCTGGTGTACATTCACAATTTTGGGTGATCTAGCTTTGCTTGGGGTGAAGAAGGGCTTCTTAGCTGGAGGATGATGCTGGGTCAAAGCACATGGTTGTAATCCTCTTGCTGCTTTTCATTTGAATAAATCTATTCTTGTTTCCTTCCATATTCTTGTCTACTTGTTTATATATGCATGTATATGGTTAATACACATCTGATCCTGTATTATTCATGAATTTAGATCCTTGTTTCTTGCATAGTAGTATGTTGTTGTGATTCCACAGGTTCTTTTGAAGCTGGGTAGACAAAGAAGAAGCGACGAAACTCTATCAAGGGGAGGAAATCAAGCGCAAGACTCAGGTTGGTCCTCTTGGTTCTCCTCTCATCTATTTTCATAAAAGGAAACAATATTACACTTTGATTGTTTGTTTCTAAGATAGCCACCCATCTTAGTGGGAATAGTCGCATCCGAGTGGACACTATTCCTGGATAAAAAAATGGCGACTCCGCTGGGGAGCGACTAGATTACTTGTTAGCCTAACTATCCTTGTTTCTTTTATAAACTTACAAACGTAGCCTGAAGTCAAGCCAGCTAGCCTTTAAATTTCATTTGTCATAAAAATGCAAATTAGATCAATGCTACTTCAGTCTATCTCCGTGGTTTGTTTATGAATTAAACAATAGATATGCAAGCAATCTAATTGCCCTAAGTGGTGGATCTAGTAACCTCTTAGATCACCCCTGTGTTTTACATACACTGATCTTTACTTATTCAGCCTAAACACCTCAACTAGATTGCAAACGAGTAAAATCCCATTCAAAGTCTCGCACTGCTACCATTGCACCCTGCCTTCAAGGCAGCCTGTATGCATCGCACTTCCCGAGTGCAGTAGGTGCGCTGCATACTGAGTTCACTGTGTAACAGGTGCGATGGTCAGGGAGGGTTAACTTTACCCTCTGACTGTGGATTTTTCTCACTGTTTTCAGTCTTATTCAAGAGTTTTGTTGTTTGTAGTCAGTGTGCTTCTATGAAAACCCCCTTCTCTTGCATTATTCCACCTCCTTAGTGCAAAGAACTATAAATGTTTTTATGTATTGTGCGTTGTTTTTAGTTCTCTTTTGCAAAAAGTACCATGATCAAACTGTCGCCTCTAGATCTGAAAGTGTCGCAGCTGTTGTTTTCAGTTTTAGAAAGAAATCCCATTGTTCTGGATAGTCGATTATACAGTTACTGTTGCATAGTATTTGAATTAGTAGTTTTAAAGTGTCGAAAAGAAATTTCCATTTCAAAACCACAAAGTGTCTCTCTTGTTTTCACTTCGTTTCGAAAAAGAATTTTGTTGAGTACTGTCACTTTAAAAGTAATTCAGTTTTTCACATAGCTTTCTTAACGCCATTCACACATTAAGAAGGCTGAAAACAAATACATGCATCTGCATTTGCATTTTTGATTGCTTGGATTGATTTAGGACTATGCATTTAGCGTGTGCTCTGTGCTCTGTGAAGAAAAGATTCTTGACTTTCTTCCCTTTAGTAGCTAGGATTTTCATTGCTGAAAGAAGATCAAACGTTTGTTTATCATCTTAGACTGCATTTTAGGAATTATATATACATCACGTGGTGAACCTGAAAGGAAAACTATTAAGAAAGATCAACTTAAAATAAATTCAATGAATCTAACAACGCTTTGGAACTTAACGCACAACATCTAGAAGTCTAGGCTACAGACATATTCTGGCATCGTAAAACCTGGTAACTGTTGCTTTTAGTGTTGGTTGGGTGATTCCTCCACTCTGAGACGACAAGTGCCAGTATGGACTTGTGCTCCCACATACCGTCAAGTATATATTGGGAGACCACAATAGGCTGCATCCTTTATCCTTAGGAAGTCGTGCCTACCACGCTATCGATCGCAATGCACCGGACACAGCATTCAGGAAGATTGATTGTCGTACCGTAAAAAGTATTCTGCAGTTTTGTGATTGGTTCAGTAATCCTCTTTGCCTAGATCTCCAGAGAAGTTCATTTTTCTCCTTTTCATACTCCTTAAATGAAAAGGTCCTCTGAGCACTTGTCACTTTAGGCTCAATAAAAATCGAAGGAGACTAGAGTCATCTTTTCTTTTTTCTCGACTCTTTAAAATTGAAAAAACAAGTTGTGTCAAAGCATCTAAAAATTTATTTTAATCAGGATAACGTCACAAATTCCCCTGTTGATCTTTAGGTTGAGAAAATAGAGTCTACCAACCAAGGATTTCCCCATGAAGGAAATCCTAGTCCCTTCTCTTCTTGGGGAGATGTTGGTGCACCCCATATGGCCACTTTGTCACTTCCAGGATTGACAATTGGTTTGCCTGTCTGGCTCTTCTCTACCTCTGTCGTTCAGAATCCCGTAATTCCTTAACAGTCTAATCAGTAACTAGATGACACTAGAGTTGCCTCCCAACCTTCTACTTCATATGATTCTCCCTCTCCTCCTTACTCTTCGCTTGATAAAGCTGATAAGGCTAAAATTCAAGTAACTAAGAAGAAGAAGAAGTAGAAAGAGAAAAAGGAAAAGAAGAAAAAGGAACCAAAATCGAAAGGGAGCAACCAAGTGTCATCTAGCAAAAATTCTCACACCGCACAGTCAAAACCTAAATCTCCTTGTGTCATTTGCAATGGAGACCACTATCACCAAGATTGTCCCTGCATCCCTCGAATCTTAAGGGACTGGTCTCCTCGTTTGCACAATCTGGTAGCATCAACCTCTGGCGATCATGTTGAATGCTCACCATCAACCAGTGAAAATGAAGCACATGGACAAAGAAGGAATCCTAAACTTCCTTGTAAGTTGTGTGAAGGCAGTCACGTCGTCCACCGTTGTCCCTTCCTTGACGAGGCTAAAAGAGTTTTAGATGATCGTCTGGTTTCACAGTTGCGACTTCCTCCTGGATATAAAAAACTATTGCCAAGTCCTCCACTGGTTGAAAATACGGCTGGGATGTCATTATGGTTGGCTGAAGTGTCTATCGTTGAAAATGAACCCTATGAATCCATACCAGACGAAATTCAAAGGGTCGATACGGCAATTGACCCAGTCTTGCCTTCAGAGCGTTCATCTTCGAATGATACCGTCACTAAAGAGAAAGAGAACGACAACGTTCAAATTCTTTTCATCAACACAGACTCTGATGAGCTTGGGGGCAATTCTCCCGTTCCTTTATCGCAGGAAGGAAGTTCGTCAGAGTCATATTCGACCCTTCTATTTGATCTCACCACCAAGCAACCTAGTTGTTTCCTTCGACTAGAATCTACTAGGCAGACCCCGTTTACCAGCCAGTGTACCATTCAGAATCATTATACAAGCTTACAAAATGGTCATGGTTGGTACCATCATTGATGAAGGGGCTTCTGTGAGTATCCTTTCCTCAACTGCTTGGAAAGCGCTTGGTTCACCATCACTTTTTCCTGAAATGAGAAATTTGATAGGCTTCGGCAAGGGAACCGGTCGACCTTTAGGGATCCTTCCAAATGTGCCCATTACTTTGAGAAGGGAAACTGTTCACATGAACGTTATGGTAGTTCAAGGACCTTTAGATTATAATCTACTCCTTGGATGTGACTATATTTATTGCATGGGAGCCATCATCTCCTTGCTCTTTAGAGTAATGTGTTTTCCACACGAAGGCAGAATGGTCAAGCTCGTAGACCAAATGTCATTCCCCGGTTCACACATTGAAAATAGTAAAATACCATCCCTAAATGGTCTTTTCATGCAAGAAATGTCTCATCGGTCTCCAGTCCATCCACCTGATGAGCGCGAGTGATTCAGGAAGGTGTGACTGAAACCCAGGGGGCATGCACCCTGGTCTGTTTCGGCAGGAAAACCTTAGGTATAGAGTGGATTTCTGCAAGGGATATATGACTAGTCTGGCGAACCTGTCCTCACAGGAAAATGGGAACATGCTGGAATAAGATACCTTCGTTAAAGTTATGTGAGTGGAATGCGTCTGCGCCATTCACCTTTGTATATTTAGGTAGACATCGCCAAGGGAGCTTTCTTTCTGCTATGCAGGTGGAACTTTCATGGTAACCTGGGAATTTTTCGCTATACCTAGGGGCATGCAAACCTTTTATAAGAAAGCGAGAAATGACCAGCTAACATTATCTCTATGATTCCACTGACTTCAATCACCTAGGTCGAGTGAGTGGCCGAAACCATTCATCTTTGTAGGGGCCACCTAGGCACCGACAAAGTAAAGGAAAATTTTTCCTACCTAGCCCTGGTGGGGATATTAGTAGTTAAGTAAAGAGGCGTAGTTGGTCGTTCTTAGCATGCATGCAAGAGGCTCTAGGGCAAAGTTTCAAAAGGTGCAAGTCCCATAAAAAATAGCATCTCGAATGAGACATTCTTATCATATGACTGGCGAGCAATGTTGTCGCAGAGTTCAAGCTTGTTAAAAAATAAACTCTCCATGAGCAGTTTTAGTGCATAGTTCAAGCTCGTTAAAAAATAAACATAGGTCATGAGCAAATGTTTCCCCCAACGTTTAAGCTCATTAAAAAATGAACCGGTAAATAACCATTGTGAATGCCTTATCGCCAACTTTTGAGCCTTGGTCATGTTCTCACCATCACCTCCACTCTGTTTTTAGCCGATCATTCACCCCCATATGATTTTTTACCCCTTTGAGGGACATCTGCGAAGAGTGATTCTGTTAGCCATCCTTGTGACACTGCCGTGATTGGAAAATTCCAAATCTTACCTGGAATCAGCTGCTACCCAGAACTATCACTTGTTCCTTGAAAACGAGTCTTCTTTAAGCTCTTTTCACTTGACTCGTAAAATATGAAAAGATTGCCAAGCGATTGGCCTCTTCGACTCGTTAAAGGCATCGGAAGTGCTATCACTCCTCTAGATTTTAATATTTTTGGACCTGAGGGATTATTCCACAAAAAGATCGAGCACTTGTCTTGTTCAACTCGTTAAAACTATCGAAAATTCATCCCTTTTGTATTATTTTACGCTTTTTCGGACTTAAGGGATTATACAATGAAAAAGAATCTTTGGAGTCTCCTTTCCATTTCTTTCAAACTCTCTAAAATTTAAAGAGACCGAGTTATCTTTGTCGTTAAACTCGTTAAAACCTAATAGCGACAAACTCGTCCAAATGGACGAGAAAGAGTTTCACTGTCGCTAGGCTCGCTAAAATATAGTGACAGGTTCGCCCGAAGGGCGGATTATAGAATAAGCATATGTTATCCTCCTCAAGATTGACAAAAATAAAGAGGTACTGGTTAGCAATGAATGGGGAAAATTGGGAAGAAAACTTGAAGAAACTTTATTGGTAGCAAGTCGCTCTTGAACATGACACTTTCCTTCCGCATCCATGCCAGGTTGGGTTGTTCCATTCACTGGTCATCACCATTGGTCCATCACACCATCCATATTTAGGGTTAACACTACCAATCCATCGTCAGTGTTGCCGATATGTTCAAGAGAAGTCATTCAGACAATTCACCTGTGTCTCACCCACTGCAATAGATTCATGCTTCATTCCTTCATGACCGCCACCTTGAACCCTGTATCGTCAGTTTGTTTTCACCTCCAAAATCATTTGCTTCGTTCCGTGTCATTGATGTGGGATTCATTAAGGCCCTCCGGCGACGGGTCGCTTCTTGTCGACATCAGCTCATTATCCAAGAAGTTGACTTGAGAACAACCCTTTCAGTACTTTGAAGCTTGCATGCCTCAATGGCAAGTTTCTCACTTTCGGCGACATGTTTACATCAATGGCCTTCGACCGTGAGATTTTGTGTGGTGTTCGATGCCAAGTCCTTTTTCACACCACGTAAATTGTATTGTAGTACCTTGAGGGTCATTTTCATTATTGGTGATTCTTCTCGTGCCTGTTAACAGCTTACATCATTGGCTGGTAATCAGGCAATGTCTTTCCATGTTCGACTCCAGAACATTTTTCACATGGATCAACTTGTACTCCGAGTGAAGATTGAATAAGTTTTGAAGACCCCGGATCTAATTTCATCCATCTGGGCTGCGATATATTCAGGAATATAAAAACATCCAGTGTACATCATTTCCGAACAGATGATCATCCAAATCAAAGGATGATGTGTCCATATCATCAGTCTGTGACACAGACGATTGTCTGTTCTATGTACATGAAAATGAATTTATAAAGTTGAGCATGGGAATACCCGCCTCAACTAGATCATGAAAAAATGTTGTAAAAATAATGTATTGTATTGTATCTTATTACAGGTCACCTCCCAGCTCGAAAAAACTTCAGATCCTCATAGTTAAGCATTTCACCCAACATCAGAAAGATTAATGACCTCATGCTTTAAGGGGCAACTGTTATAGACATTTTTGGGCACTTCAACCCCAATCATAAATGTCCATAAACTGAGGGCTCCTATGTCCCTAAAATTGTTGCTTCACTGCCTAAAGGAACAAGGTCAACTGATTACATCATCTCCCAGAAGTTCTCCACTGAAAACTGCTCATAAATGGTCAAAACTGGACCATATTGAAAGCTAAATGCAGAGGGTGCGATGCATATCACCTTCCCAGTGTACAAGGTGCAATGCATATTGATTTACTCCTCTATAGGGTGCGATGGTCGGGAATGGAAAAATGGGAGGGACAAAAATGCGAGGTGGAAGATTATGGAATCTTCTAGAAGCTTCCCCTCTGACACTTGCCTCTCTATTTTCGACCAAGGATGAGTAAGAGATCATCATTCTCCAAGTGGAAGCAGGAAATATCAGAGAGAAGACACTAATCAAGATCCTAGAAGATGACTCACCTCTCTATAATAATCTATATATGGATCCCTCATCACAGAGACCTAGAGGCTGGAATTTTGTATCTTATAGAGAATTGTTGTTGGTTTTGTGGTGTACATTCATAGTGTTGGGTGATCTAGCTTTGCTTGGGGTAAAGAAGGGCTTCTTAGCTGGAGGATGATGTTGGGTCAGAGCACATGGTTGTAATCCTCTTGCTACTTTTCATCTAAATAAAGCTATTCTTGTTTCCTTCCATATTCTTGTGTACTTGTTTAT
>APFE030004463.1:0-15886 GCA_000404065.3 Pinus taeda
GTGGTCTCAAGCTCCCTCAAGGATTATCTGCCTCACCTTCGTCACACACTTCTTCAATTCGGCCAAATTCTGTGCATCCGATGTTGTTGTCTTAGGAATTTCTTAATCAACGAATTCCTTCAAGTCATTATCCTCTAGCACAGTCTCCATTCTGTCCCTCCAAGTTATAAAATTTGAGATTCCTTCCAAGGCATACTCAAGCCTGTTGGGATAGGGTCCCTAGGGTTAGTTTTGGGGTTAGTTAGCCCAAATTTTCTAAAAATATGTAAAGTCTCCGCAAAATAGGGATGCAGAGTGGTTTAGACCCTTTTTTTGATAAGTAAATAGGTTGATTTTGAGACTCACCCATGGTCCACAAACCATGGTATTGCATTAGAAATGTTATATAGTTAAGTCATAGCAGAGTATCTAATGGTAGTTGATAACATGGAGTCAAATTAGAGATTGTTTTGGGCAAGTGCTAAGGCAGGAAGGTTCTGCTTCCTATACTTAGGTGAAAGGGAGAGGCTCATGTAACTGAGTGCGCAGTAGGACTTGGTAAGCCTGCAACTGAGTCTACAGCTGAGCACGTGGGCCACTGCAAATGAGTGTGTAGGGTGAAAGAGTCTGTAATCTGAACATTGAAGATGAATAAACACTAATGTGGAAGAATTATCTTGCAATCGGAGAATTATTGTTGATTCTATTTATGTTATGATCTGTCACTTTTATAATATGTTTTCTATGGAATAATGAATGAATGTTGCATGAAACTACTAAATCTATCTTATTTATGCATGACTTAAGTAATTAACTATTTTTGCAAAGATAAGGGTCATTTCTATTACAATTTCTGATGAATTGGATAGATCTACGTGAAAACAGATCTAGGGTTATTGATTAATGCGTGAAAGTGGATAATTTTCCTATTTAGGGTCCGCAAATACTGATCATAGACCTTCACGAATGTCTAGAAGCCTTTTTACCTGAGTTATAGTAGTGATCCGTAGAAGGATACCAATCTGTGCGAAGGCATATTTGAATTATAAGAGTTAATCCCACTTATCACACCGTCTCTAGATGCAGAAACTTGGTTCTAGCATCCCCCAATACTGCTTCAGGTGAGACTATAGCCTGCACTATGCAGCTTGTTGCCAAAAGGGATAGAAGTTAGGTTTTTGTTAGTTGGCATGAACAACTCTGAACTTGGGTCAGGCCCCCTTAAGCTAACAAATGGTTCTGTTGTTGGGACCGGGATCTATCTGAGAGATGTGTGATAAATGGTTTCCTATGAAGAAATAACTTAATAAGTGGATTGATAAAAAATTGCACACATTCACGGCTCAGGGGAATAGGAGCCCTAAATTATCCAACAAGTAGTGGTTGCAGATATTTTTGTACTCAAACGAGACCGACACATTCTTCTGTTTCTTCCCTGAAGAACTATATGAGTGGTTATCTAAATTGGTTGATAGTAAAGGGACGTGGAGGCTTAACGGTCCTATAGTGTGGACTCCTGAGCTGGTGTCACATCTGGAGGCATCAGAAAGCAATATCACGTGGGTTGTGGATCATTGGATTGATCGCACATTGGGAAGTTTTGTGACTTATTTCATGATCGATAGAAATATTAGCTATAACGAAGCGGAACAAAGGATATTTAAAGGACCACAAGGTAAGTATTTTAAATCATTAAAGACTTTGATTAAAATTTTGTTATTTGAAAAGAGGGTTATGTAATTACCTTGATTTTTTGGGCTAAACGAAGTGAGAGATTCTTTAGAAGGAACAGAGGATCCAACCCAGAATATAGTCCACTCATTGAACCCCCTTCAAGCGATGATGAAGGGACGGTGCTAACTACGCTGCGAAGTGTAGTTCAGTTAATTACAGAGGGTATTTTTAGGATACCTCATCCATCCACTCCACCTCCACCTCCACCTCCATCTCATACACCTACGCCTTCACCCCCTCCACCTCCATTTCCACCATTCAACATGGCGAACACGATGAAGATGCTGATTTTTAAAGGAACAGAGAGTGAAGATCCAGAACAAATTTGGATTGTTGCAAGAGTTGTTTGGATAACGCAACGGATTACGGATGTTAATATTAAGAAATCACAGCTAGTTACAGCCTTACAGGATCATGCATTAACATGGTATATCAAGTATTGCACTGGTAACCATAACGCGGAGTTGGAAGATACCCAGCTAGCATTGAACAAGGAGTTCAGTAAGCCTAAGTCAGAGGCACAATCAGTAATTGAACTTAAGGAAATATTATATAAGATAGATGAGACACATTGGGACTTTGATCAAAGGTTGAAGTGCCTGATCAAGCAGGCTAATATGATAATCTCATATTCCTAACATCGTGATTGGTTTATAGCATCTCTCTTGCCACATTTAAGAATACCTTTGTCACAACAAAAGATAGAAATGCAATCAGAAGCTTTGGAGATCGTGATGAGGCTGGATGCATCACCTATACAGGATACGAACTTGGGAGTGCAACAGATTCATACACAACTGGAAAGCCTGCACTTGGAGTTCCAAATATTAAAGAAAGGAAAGGAAGCTTAGCCAAAGATGCATGCTGAGGTCTAGTGCCTGAAGTGTAAGAGTCATGGACATGATAAGGATCATTTCCCAGTCTACAAGAACTATATTATAGGGGGAGGGCATGTTTCCCTGAAACCAGAAAATAAGGTTGGGACGAATGTAGGAGCTACACTATGGTGTGCTATCTGTCAGGTTACAGGACAACATGCTACTGATAACTACCATTTACTGCAAAAGTTTGTATAGACCCCTCAGCAGTTGTTTTACAATTTTTGTAAATCTGTAGGACATGATGAAAACCATTGTAGGAGTTATGAGTTGATGATGGATAACACCCCCACCTACAGGATGCAGGTAGAAAATTGGCCTAAGGATGAAGGTGCAGGAGTAGCGCGTGGAGGATGTAGAACATCTGCTGTAGGTTAACCCGATAATGCAATATAAATCAAAGCAGAATGCTATAACCTACTTCTACTATCAATTTGCGGAAGCTTAAAGATTGAGCTGAAAAATATAACCAGAAGAAGAAGAATCAATCACACAATACACATGAAAATACTTTGGGGAAAGCCTCACCTAAAAACCCCATTATTTGTATTATCATACAAGTGGAAATACATAGGAATTATATAAAGCCTTAGCTCTCACAGCTAGCCAGCTCTCAGTACAATCCTCACAGATGCTCACAGGGAATCTTGACTACTCTTCAGCCTTCCTCTCTACCCTCCAAGCTCTTATTTCATTGCGTTGTTCCTCTGGGATGATTCACCTTCAACCAAGTGGAACACTCTGATCTCACACACTGTTAGAACTGTGCAATCCTCAAAGAATGATTCCTTGACTGCATGCATGAGTTTTCTTTATAAGAAAACACATGCAACTGATAGTACACCGTCCTTGACTTTAATCTCAACTGGGACTTTCTCAGAATAGACATGCATGAGTTTTTGATGAGGGAATCTCCAGTTAACTGGAGTACACTAGTTGAGTGCATGCATGCATCAACTGACAATTAACTCTCTATTAGTTCGTCAAATAGTTTGGAACTAATTTAACTAGACTTAACTCAGTAAACTGAGTTAACTAATTACAACTCAAATATAACTCAATCTTATCTCCTTAATTTAAGGGATAATTGTTGCATGACTTCATAAAGACTTCTAACTTGAATTTCTCCAACTAATTATTCAAAATTAATCAATTATTTCCAAGTAGTTGTTAAGACTAAATTCGATTTTAATTCACAATTTAATTCAAGGACAAATTAAATTGGAATATTCTTGTTGCCACATTTCAACACTCCCTCTCAACAAGAAAGGGATTATTTTTCACCCCGATCCTGTCTCTATGGAACTCAAATTTACACTTTGGCAATGCCTTTGTCAAAATGTCAGCATCTTTCTCCTTTGTCGAAATATACTACAGCAACATGATCCTCCCATCATCAGCAGCTTACTTTACTTTGTAAAGCCAACGAGAACTCACAACTGACTTATTCTCTGGTCTCAGAATCATGTCCCAAACACTGTTACGAACTATGGAGTCATACTCCTCCACCATAGCATCAACCCAAATCAGCTGCTACACTACTTCTTAAAAGGAAGATGGCTCGGTCTCAACACATTCCCGAGCAAGGGCCATGTATCCAATGTACCTCTCAGGTGATCTCTGTGGAGTACTGAAGAAGGTATGTTTTTGTTGATCACTTTGTCATCATTTCTTTAGAACTCGTAACATCTTTGTATCATGAACTAGGTAGATAATGAGAAGTCGTGACAAAATCTGTAAGATTAATGTGCAATACGAAAATACTAATAATTGCCATTTTTTATGCAGAAAAAGGGAAAAACGAAAGACTGTCATTCCAGAGAAAAAGACAGGGCCAAGTTAACTGTTGTCCCTTTGGCGGGGAACCACATGCAAACAAGGCGATCCAAATTAAATCATATCAGCCAGGGAAAGGAAATGGAGATCTCGACTCGACGCAAGAAAGCAAATGGATAACTGAGAGTTAACAGTTTGGCGAATCCCTCAAGATCCTTTGATCCTGAGGGATCACTGATTCAACTATTTTTGCATTCTAGACATCTCCGCCTTAGCTGTTATAAAAAGGGGCAGCACCGTTAGCCCAAGGGGGATACTATCATTCTTTTATACAAATTTTCTTGAATTTGAGACTTTGATCATCGACTCTCGTTGAGAAGCGATCTGTTGTAATTCTGTTTTTAATGCATTAAAACAAACCTGGTTGTTGTTTCATCTTTGATCCTGGAATAATCTCAACCGGTGTATCCCTAGAGGCTAAGGGCCCGGCCCTGGTGGAACACTTTCTCCTATACTATTACCTTTGGTTTATGCGTGGTTTACTTATCAGCTTTGTCCAGTAATCTGATATGTTCTGTTATTTTACATCACAACTCTGTTATGTGTGATTTGTGTCAGATTGAGTAATATCATTTTCTGAGACAGAAACATCATATCGATTCTGCAACACATTGTTGTTCCTTTAATTGTTAATACGATATTGCTGGTTTTTACAAAATACTATTGTTGTTCAACTCTAGAGTACTTGTGCTGTGACATTCATATCGTTGTATTCATCTATGGTTTACATTTGGTTGTAATTGCGATTCAACTAACATTGTTGTTCCATTATGAATTACAATTATTATTCTTGATAACTAAGATTGATATTGGTGGTATCAAGATCAGATTACTACTTTTATTAAAGTGTGTTGTGTGTGTTATTCATCTTGGTTTATCGTGCACTTATATTTCGCTCAAAGTACTGTCCTATATTTCATTGCTAACTAGTTGTTGTTCTATTTCCGTGTGCTGTCTGATTTATCCTTAGAATAAAGATTGCTACCTGATTCCTGTAGGATATGATTGCTGCACTTATTTCTGGCGAGTAAGGTGTTTATAAGAATTGATTGTTGTTATATTTTCTAGTTGTTATTATATTTTCTAGTTGCTATTATATTTTCTAGTTGTTGTTCTATTTTCTAGTTGTTGTTCCATTGCCTAGTTGTTGTTACATTACTTAGTTGTTGTTCCATTTCTTTATTATTTGTGTTATCATTGCTTCGGTGTGCAGAATGATCTGAGACTGTAGTGGGCATTGGCATTTGTTTTCTAGCTCCCAGATTGACGATCTGTTCCTTGATTGTCTTTCATTACATCAGTTTACAAAGGGATGAGTTACTATTACTGGACCCTTGACTGATAAATTGCCTAGTTCCTTGAATGCATGATTTCAGCTTTAAGATGCTTTACTGTAAATAGACCTTGTTTTGAGCATCCGTTTACTCTTGTATTTTGAGCACTATACTACTAGCATTACTCTGGAAAATGATAGCCTCAAACTGAGACACTATTTGAAATAACAAAACGTTCCTGGATTGACAAACTAATGTGAGGTAATTAGAGGTGAAAGAGACCCTTTTTACGACTTGACATTTTGGCGCCGTTGCCGGGGAAAGAGAGTAGTCATTTGTCTCTTTTCGGAGTAGTGTAAGAGCCTACTAGGGAAGAATTAGGTTTTAAAAATGGAAGGTAAGAACCTACGTGTGGAGTATGTAATAGCCCTGCTCCCCTGCCCTCTTTCCTACAGATATGTTGTTGTTTTGTCAGGATAGAACTTAGCAGTTGATTTGTGTGCATGACTAAGCAAAAAAAGCTAGAAAATAATCCTAAACTTCTACCCAAGCCTGACAAAGCTAAGGGGTAGGTGACCCTTGGCCGATTGACCTTTATAGATGAAATAATTAAGAAAGCAGAATCTCAGCCTTCAGTAGGACCTAGAAAAGTTGCTTCTAGACAGGCTACTAGTTCCCTTCAAGCCTCAGGATCACCATCTGTAGCCTTTGGTAAGGTGCATAGTCAAACCGAAGAGCAAGATTTTCAAGAAATTGAAAATTCTAGCCCAGAACCATTGCAAGAAGGGAATTTTAGAAATCTCCATGAAGGAGGAGGAGAGGCAAGAGAAACTGAAGAACCAAGTTCTCCTCTTAGGGTAGTTCAGCCATTAAGCAGTCCAGATAAGGGAAGTGCTGCAAAAATCATTTATAGCGAAGCTAGAGAACCTGAATCCCCTCAGACATTAGGTACTCCCATTATCCCAGATA
Organism: Pinus taeda; assembly: GCA_000404065.3. Lineage (NCBI taxonomy): Eukaryota > Viridiplantae > Streptophyta > Pinopsida > Pinales > Pinaceae > Pinus > Pinus taeda. The sequence goes on from APFE030004463.1 coordinate 6,671, forward strand.
AAGGAAGTGTTGTCAAGGTCATTCCCGTTAAAGCCATTTCCCCTCGACAACCTAGGAATACCCTCCTAGATATCCCGGAAGGTTATTGGCATATATTTGACCAAATGGCCTAAAATCGGCCAAACACCCAAACCTCTACACTGCAATACCGCATTGTGGATACTGCAGCTAATGCACCTATGAAAGCAATCCCTCTTCAGCATATCCCTACATTCCACGGTCTTACATCAGAGGATCCAGATGCATTCCTGTTTGAATTTGACGTGCTGTGTAGAGGATATGACTATACCACCGATCTCCATAAATTGAAATTATTTCCCTCTACATTAAAAGGGGTTGCTTTAAGATGGTTTATGGGATTAGGTGGTGGTGTTATAAATAACTGGGATCAAATGAAAAAGTATTTCCTAAAAGAATATCAGGACTATTGCAAGTCTAGAGAATTAAAAGACGAAATATTCCAGATGGTAGCTAGACCAAATGAAACATTAGAGGAGTATGTTGAACGATTCCAGTATAATCTTCAAAGATCTCATTATGCATCATTACCCTTGCCTGAGAATGTGTTAAAAACAACATTAATTAGGGGAATGAAGGAACAATGGATTGAAACATTAAACATTATGGGAAAAAGAGATATTTATCAGGAAAATGTTGCTGACATTATTGATTTATGTATCAGGAGCTCGAGAGGCAGCACAAGACTAAAATCGGCAAAACATGATTGGTTTGTAAGAGATAATAGAATTTCGGCAGAAGGAGTAACACGTGCAAAAATTGAAAATTTATTGGAAAATTTCAAAACCGATATATTAGGGACACTGAAAACACAATTTGATATTATGCAGGCCAAACAAAAGCAAGTGGAGGTAGAACAAAATTTGGAAATCTTCCGTCCTCGATGCAGGAGGAAACACAACCATAAGGAGTGTCCATTAGATGTAGTCCAAGTTTGTGCCATTTGTATGAAAGAACATTCTACAGAAAGCTGTCTCTCACTTCCTGGATTGAAGGTAGTATATAAGGAAGCGGAAGAAGAGCCAGAGTCGGTGTATCTACTCAATAAGCGTCGTCAATGGCAGCCACGACAATCAGGTATGTTTTCAGATCCGGCTTCTTCTTTTCGACCTCCATAATATCATGCTCAACAATATAATACAATGTGGCAAAATCAACCTCCATTCCTGAATTGGTCACAACAATCATTCCCTTCATCATCTCCATGGCCAAATCAACCAAGCCAACCCAAATGGCCAAATTTTCTCTATACCCCACCATATTGGCAAAATAATGTATATACAGCACAATGGACCCCTTCTACTTCACAAAGTCAAGCCTAGCAGACAAACTGGCAAAGACCGATGAATCAGCCAGTAGGAACCATACCACTCCCTCAACCTACACTGCTAGCCTTACAACAAAACCCCCAGCCTAACTTAAGACTACAACTCCCAGCCCAACCCAAACCTAATCCGAATAATAGACCGATCCAATCTATCCAAATAATTGAAACACCAGAAATAGGGACCAATCTAAGCGAGTGTAATGATCTTCAGTTAAGATCGGGGCGTATCATCTAAACAGAGGGAGATAAAATAGCTCAAAGTAAAAATCAGTTACCTATAGAACAACCTTCACAAGAAGAGGACGTGACCAGACAACAAATCCATAATCAAGCAACCGCATCCTCTCCTCCATTCCTAGAATGATTAATCATACCTCGACGCATACAATATCCTGATTTTGACATTCTGGGAGAATTAAAAAACTTGTACATAAAAATTCCATTCCTCCAAGCCATTCAAGACATTCCGATATATGAAAAGACTATCAAAGAATTATGTATAAAGAAACCAAGGAGGAATATAACAAACAATCCAAGAGTCCAAGTAGTTGGTATATCCAACTTATTATCAGGAAAAGAAACACCCATTAAATACGAAGACCCAGGAAACCCAATAGTAACCGTACAAATTTATGGTCAAACCTTCTCAAATGCCTTAGTTGATCTAGGAGCTGCAATCAATATCTTAACAACTACTACTTGCCAAAAGCTAGGCATTACATCTGTAGAACCCACCTCTACTTTATTAGAATTGGCTGACCGATCTGTGGTTAGGCCAGAGGGCACACTACATGATGTCATGGTACCCGTTGACTCCTAGGAGTATCCAGCCAACTTCCTGATAATAAACCCCAAAAATAGACTTGATGGACATCCATTGATTTTAGGCAGACCTTGGCTTGCAACTGTCGATGCTTACATTGGCTGCCGACAAGGCAATATGACCATAACTAAAGGGACAAATATCAAGAACTTAGCTTTATACCCTCCAGCACAGCCAAGTGTCACAATAATAAAAAATAACAAGCATCATGTATCATACCTCACTGAAAATATTAGATCTCCATTAGCCATAAAACAGGCACTTGATTTCAAAGACCAAACAGAAGATGATGCCATTAACAATTTTATTAGCCAAGCTAAAACTAGATCCCACATACAATGTCACATGATAGAAGCAGCATTTGATAATAAATTAGAAGAAGATCCTCTTAAAGATATACACGAGCAAGCAATACCCACTACTTCTGTTTCAAATAGCAAAATTGTAGAGATTGAGTCAAGAAAGACTTTAAACATTAATGTCAACCTGACTTCTGAATAGGAAAAGAAGCTCATCCAACTATTAAGGAAATATAAAGAAGCATTTGCATGGGACTACCATGATATGAAAGGAATTGATCCCCAGCTATGTACACACCACATACATAGAAAAATATGCGAGACCTGTTCGCCAACCTCAAAGGAGACTTAATCCTCATCTAAAAGATGTGGTAAAGGCTGAACTTCAAAAAATTTTAGATGTCAACTTCATCTACCCTATTTCCGATAGTAAATGGGTCTCTCCACTCGTGGTGGTACCAAAGAAAAATGGGAAGTGGAGGATTTGTGTAGATTATAGAGAGCTAAATAAAGCGACACAAAAAGACCACTTTCCCCTTCCATTCATTGACCAAGTACTAGATACTTTGGCAGGAAATAAATTCTTTTCTTTCTTAGATGGGTTCAGTGGATACAATCAGATTTAGATTGCCCCTGAAGACCAAGACAAAACCACTTTTACTTGTCCTTGGGGAACATTCGCCTATAGAGTCGTACATTTTGGTTTATGCAATGCTCCTGCCACATTTCAAAGAGCTATCCTCAGCATCTTTTTAGATTTAATAAATGAAGGACTCGAAGTATATATGGATGACTCTACACCATACGGAGATGATTTTGACCCAGCATTGGACACACTGGAAAAAGTCCTACAGCGCTACATTTCTCCTAGGCTTTGTTTGAGCCATGAGAAATGTTATATGATGATGACTGAAGGACTTATCCTAGGCCATTATATCTCAGCAGCTGGCATACAGGTAGACTCAGCTAAAATTCAAATAATTTTGCTAATTCCTACTCCTACCACTCAAACAGAGGTACGCAGTTTTCTTGGATTTTCTAGTTATTATAGAAGGTTTATAGAACATTTTTTGCATATTACTGCTCCTCTATATGCACTGATAGGTAATGTTGACTTTCTTTGGATAGAAAAATGTGAACGTGCTTTCCAGGATCTGAAGAAGCTTGTGTCCACAGCCCTAGTCCTTTGAGGACCAAATTAGGACTTACCATTTCAAATTTCATCAGATGCCTCAGATACAGCTATTGACACAGTCCTTAGACAGGAAGAAGATAAAAAGCCATATGCAATTTATTATATTAGCAAAAATTTATCTCCTGCTGAATTAAATTATACTGTTACTGAAAAAGAATTTCTAGTTATAATACATGTTGTCAATAAATTCAGGCATTACATTACTGGATATCGTGTTATCTTGTATACAGATCATTCTGCCATAAAATATTTAGCAAATAAACCAATCACAAATGGCAGAATAACTAGATGGCTGATTTTATTGCAGGAATTTGACATTACAATCAAGGACTGACCTAGAAAAGAAAATCTCGTAGCTAACTTTCTCTCGCGGATGCCAAAACCAGTGGACACAGTAGCAGTTGAAGATCAATTTCCAGATGAGCATTTGTTTGTTGTCACTGTTAAAACACCCTGGTATGCTGATGTTGTGAATTACTTAGAAGTAGTTAAATTACCAAAACATCTAACCCCCAATGAACGAAAACAGATTGTCTAGCGAAGTGTTCGATTTTCTTGCATTGGGGGCTACCTGTTCCATACAGGGGCAGATATGCACATCAAGAGATGTGTCTGCGAGGATGGGATTTTTGATATTTTAAAAGCTTGCCATGACGGACCATGTGACAGACATTTCACCGATCGCAGAACTAGGCATAAGGTCCTGCAAACAGGGTATTATTGGCCAACAATCTTCAAAGATGCAAAGAAGTTCGTCCAATCCTGCGACAGTTGCCAGAGAGCAGGACGCCCTGGTCAGTCCGATGAAATGCCCCTGAACCCACAGCTAGTCATTGAACCATTCGAGCGATGGGCCCTTGATTTTGTTGGACCAATTAACCCATCCTCGAACCAGAAAACATATATTTTGGTGGCAACAGAATATGTCACCAAATGGGTGGAAGCAGAGGCATTGCTGAGAGCTACAGAGGATTTTGTCATACAGTTCTTGTTCCATATATTTGTGCCCTATGGCCTTCCAAGAGATATAATTACAGATGGTGGACCACAGTTTGCTGGTAACAAGATTGCTGCAACACTCAAAAATTATCATATCCAGCACAAATTTACCTCTCCATACCACCCACAGGCAAATGGTCAAGTAGAAAGCAACAATAAAATAATAGAAGCAATCCTAACAAAAACCATTGCGTCACATCGACGTAATTGGGCTGCAAGACTACCAGAAGCCTTGTGGGGTTACAGAATGACATGGAGAAGCACTACTGGCTATTCATCATACCAATTGGTGTTCGAAAAGGAACCCATCTTTCCTATAGAATTCAAGATCCAAACACTATGGATAGCACAAGAAGTCGGCTTAGATCTAAACGAGGCATAGATTAATAGATTACAACATATTAACGAGCCAGATGAAATTCAACTCTCTGCCATCCAAAACACTGCATTAATCCAATAGCAGCGAGCCAAATGGCATGATGCTCTCATTAAAAATAAAGTCTTTCACGAAGGAGAATGGGTACTTTTGTATAATTCCAGGTTTCAGGATTTTCTCGGGAAACTCCAGACTCGTTGGCTGGGGCCATACGAAATCCAGAAGATACACGATACTGGCACCCTTACATTAACCACCATTGATGGATCTGGATATTCCTTCAAGGCAAATGGCCACCCAGTTCGACTATATCGTAAACCACTTACCCGAGAATCCTTCTATCAACAACTATGCAAAGACTCCGACATGCAAATTTTGGAGGAGGAGGAGAAATCTTCCTCACCTATGATTCATTAAGTGATTCACCTATTTTTACACTTTGTACATAATTTCCTTGTTTGTTAAATCATTTTCTGTATATATTTGTGTATTAGTACTTTGTGTTCCTTTTCGGAATGAATAGCATTCAAGTGTGCTATGGTTGTTCCTGTTGTTCATTTTCCAAAGGGACAGCATTTTCATTTTGTTGTTCCTTTTTCAAAGGAACAACACCTTTTGGGCCAGCCATTCCTTTGTCGCTGTCATTTTGCTGTTCCTTTTCCAAAGGAACGACATTTGTATTTTCTGTTGTTCCTTTTCCAAAGGAACAACTTTTGATTTCTGCTGTTCCTTTTCCAAAGGAACGACATTTGTGTTTTCTGTTGTTCCTTTTCCAAAGGAACAACACTTTTGATTTCTGTTGTTCCTTTTCCAAAGGAACGACATTTGTATTTTCTATTGTTCCTTTTCCAAAGGAACAACACTTTTGATTTCTACTATTCCTTTTCCAAAGTAACAACACTTTCAATTCCTGCTATTCATTTTCCAAAGGAATAACACTTTTGATTTTTGTTGTTCCTTTTCCAAAGGAACGATGCTTGTGTTTTCTGTTGTTCCCTTTCCAAAGGAATAACACTTTTGATTTTTGTTGTTCCTTTTCCAAAGGAACGACATTTGTATTTTTTTTTGTTCCTTTTCCAAAGGAACAACACTTTTGATTTTTGTTGTTCATTTCCAAAGGAACGACATTTGTGTTTTCTGTTGTTCCTTTTCTAAAGGAACAAAACTTTTGATTTCTATTGTTCCTTTTCCAAAGGAACGACATTTGTATTTTCTGTTGTTCCTTTTCCAAAGGAACAACACTTTTGATTTTTGTTGTTCCTTTTCCAAAGAAACGAAATTTGTGTTTTCTGTTGTTCCTTTTCCAAAGGAACAACACTTTTGATTTATGTTGTTCCTTTTCCAAAGGAACGGCATTTGTATTTTCTGTTGTTCCTTTTCCAAAGGAACAACACTTTCGCTTTCTGTTGTTCCTTTTCCAAAGTAACAACACTTTTGATTTCCGTTGTTCCTTTTCCAAAGGAACGACGCTTATGTTTTCTGTTGTTTCATTTCCAAAAGAACAACACTTTTGATTTTTGTTGTTCCTTTTCCAAAGGAACATCACTTGCATTTTTTTGCTATTCCTTTTTCAAAGGAACAACAGTTGTATTCTTTTGCTCTTCCTTTTTGAAATAACAACATCCTCGTATTCCTTTTACTTATGCTTGTTCCCCTTGCTGTTCCATTTTAAGGATTCCTGTTGTTCCTGTTGTTTCAAGTCTTTTGGAACATAACTATGCACTTATACAATAGATACAAAACGACAACATACTGAAATCAGTAAACTATATAAAATCGCTATTTTTACAAGAAATTGCTCTGAATTGGTAAGAGGAAAGAGGGAAGGACACACTTACCCATTATTTTTGTTGTCATTATTCTACTAATTCTGATTTGATTGGTTATCTTTATCATGCTGGTTCCTTTTAAATTCTCATAATCTTCTTTGATTATTATTCGGGAATAAGAACAAAGGTTCCATATGTTTCTATTGGGATGTTAAGACTTCTTCCACCATTCTTACTCTTACAGAGTGTTGAACCACCCTTTGTGTATAATTGTGAAAGTACTTTATGAAAAAAAAAGAGGAAAAAAGAAGAGAAAAATGATGTTTTTATGACTTGTTTATATAAGTTGTCAAATGCAAGATAAGGGGGTCTCACCAAGAGCCAACCTACCATGATTATAGGGAAGAAAGTGAAGTGGCATTCCCACTATGGCCACCACACCAGGGATATGGTCCAAGAGGTACATCAAAAAAATAAAGAGCCCTTGGAACAGGAGGTCTCATCATGAGCCGGACTGCCCACCTTTCACTCCTTCCTTGTGAATGGCATTATGGCTAACTGGTCACTAAGCCGGCATAATGGCCTACATTTTGACATCGCACAACACTTCCTAAGCATACACAAAGAATAATGGTTCCATGGGTGAAACAAACAACTCTGCCAAGGTTATGGACACCTGTCGGCAGCAAAGCTCTGTTAATGGTATTGAAGTCACATTATTTATACACCAATAGGTAATCATCAACACCCTTCTGTCTCTTATACCTTTGTAATAAATCACATAAGATTATGGATATTATTTCCCGAACCATTAAACACATGTAAATCTATTATCACCAATCATGATGGAAAAGTTGACAATGGCCACAGTATACTCTGTGTGCACGACAATTGTCCTATCCTCCCAGCCTCGCATCATATCACAGTAGTCTCTTACTTCTTAAGCAATCTGACTATACACCTCGATTTCGGTAACCTGCTACTTTAGTAAACATGGCATGTTGCCATACGTTGTTCCTTTATGACTCTCTCCAGGGTAGATCGGCACGCTGCTCCCTTATTTGACAGCCGCGGACTGCCTATCACATTGTGGGGGGGGGAGGTTAACCTCATCATTCGCTGGTATACATGTCAAACTACTATTCGGGAAATTGTGTACTTGGGAATAGTAGGGCTTAACGGTATATTATTTTTTTATTTTGCATGGCTTGTTGTTCCTAAGCCACTTCCGTAGTATGCTCTGCGGCAATTAGTAAAGTTCTTTATATTTGAGCAAGTCTTGCTGTTATTTTAGTTTCTCTCTGTTCTAACAATTTGAACAGCTTATTGTTCCATTGCCATCTCTGAGATCTTACATGGAAACCAAGAGCATGGGAGGAATATCAATTCGAAGAGAACCATAGGTATTGACAGTCTCTGATGTTGAGCGGGAAATCCTGGCAAGAGTAGGATGGTTAACTTATCTCAATCGTTTACATGAGTCTAATGAGACATGGCAATAGAATTCTTGCAGAACTTGCAAGCAGATCACTCCACAGTAAGGGGGAAACACATAGCAGTTACCGATGACATACTTGTAGAGGTCTCGGGACTACCAGCCGCTGGACCTGTGTGGACGTTAAAGAAGGAGAGACTGCAAAAGATCATAGAAACCTTCTAGGCTGAAGGTCAGAACCTGACAGTCAGAGGAAAGGGGGTTCTACCAGCAGCATTAGGAGAGCCGTGGGCAGAATTGGCAAAGACCATCACATCACCTGTGAAGGCAGGAAAGACGTGGTAAGACCACGACACCTTAAACTTTTAGCCGTATTAAAGCAAAAATGCTTTGTAAACTTACCTGCATTTTTAAATTCATTACTTCATGATGTTGCCTGAAGCATGAAAAAGGCACAGCATGTAGAATCAGTCGTAAGTCACCATGGACTGATACAGTTAATAGTTAGCCATAGCCTCACCCAGCAGCAGAGCAGCTGGGAAAAGCTAATTGCCATGATAGAAGGGGGATTAACTACGCCATCCCCAAAACGTAAGCATGCCACCAGTACACCAGATCGCCCATTGAAACAAAGGAAATTAGTCTGATTAACACGGATTAAAGGGAGGCTGGAAAATTCCCAAGGGGATACCAGCCAACCATTAGAGATAGATGATTCAGGGGATGTTATGAAACCAACTCAAGAAAAGATAGAAAACATAGATCAATGCCTTAGAATTCAGCCTCTTCAAGGGGGAAACCTCCTTTACATGACATAAATGAACAATTCTCGGATGATACAAATGAAAAAACCTCCTTTCTATATATAGGAGTCTAAGGGGTCATAACATAATCAGGGCCGACATAACAATAATAATGTAAGGGCACAATAATAACAATATGGGCACTACATGGGTACATCAATATAATAAGTGG
>APFE030004463.1:18394-48670 GCA_000404065.3 Pinus taeda
ACCAAATGTTATGAAACTAGCTCAAGAAAAGATAGAAAAGATAGATCAACGCCTTAGAATTCAGCCTCTTCGAGGGGGCAACCTCCTTTACATGACATAAATGAGCAATTCTCAGATGATACAAATGAAAAGACCTCATTTCTATATATAGGAGTCTAAGGGGTCATAACATAATCAGGGCCGACATAACAATAATAATGTAAGGGCACAATAATAACAATATGGGCACTACATGGGTACATCAATATAATAAGTGGGTTGTACTAATAACAATAAGGGGTTACACTAGTAGTATAGGGGCCTAACTGGGGATGAGCAACCCCCGCAATTAGAAGGAGAAGAAAATGAGAAAGGAATGCAAGGAAATGAGGAAGGAGAAATGGAGGAAGAAACTGAGCAACCTGAGCAGGAGGAGGAAACAGAATAGCGTGAAGGTAGCCCCTTGCAAAATCCATTGCAAGAATATGAATTGGCCAAAATTTTGGCCAATATGGGTGAATATGCCCAACCTCTCAGCCCACCAGACCTCCATGTTGAAGAGGAACCAAAAAAACACTCTGCTCAGGATAAAAATGCACCTAAAGAATTACATAACGAGGAGGTAGAAAAAGGGAGTCAGCCTGTTCATGATGAAACTATGATAGGAGAGAAAAGTGGTACCGAGGAGGAACAATCAGTTCCTAGCCAGACTACACTGGAAGAAATTCAGGAAGAAGAGGAGGTGGAAAAAGAAGTCACCCAGGAAATAACAGAACCAGCTAGGGTTCTTGCCCCTGAGCAACCCGAGCAGAGCAACGAAGGAGCACCCCAAGGAGAAAACCAGGGAATTGACCGAGATAACAGTCCAGGCCCGAGTAAATAGATAGTTGTTCCTTCTAAGGAAATGGAAGAAATTAAGAGGTTATGGAAAGAAAAACAAAGACTACTGAATGTGATAGTTCGACTTCGACAACAGATCAAGATTTTGAAAATGAGGAAGAAGGTAAGAAGGACTTCGAGAGGGAGACAGACAACCACTCCAGCAAGACCCCTCAAGAAAAAGGTTCAGAGAACTCGAGTCCATCCTGCTGTTCAAAACCCTGTTGAAGAGCACCCTGTTGTTCCAAACCCTGCCAAGAAGCAGTCTGTTGTTCCAAACCTTGCAGAGGAGCAGTTTGCCGTTCAAAATTTGGTTGAAGAGTAGTCTGTTTTTCTAAGCCTTGTTGAGGAGCAGTCTGCTATTCAAAATCAAAAGGAACAACATTCAATTGTTACCCATGTTGAAGTCCAAATAGATGATATATCGGCCTGTGACAAAGAAATGTAGACAGAGGCACAGCCCTTTGAAGAAATGCAAACCACAAACACGCGACGATGCAATAAGAAGATTCAAGTGAACCTCCCGCTCACCACTACCATGTGGGAAAGTGATCCGAGGATGGTAACCCTACGAGAGGGTTTGATGCAAGCTCAGCAAGCAGCAGAAAAACTCATAGAACAAATGGTTCCTCAAGAAAGATATGAAGAATTACAGCAACAGCTAAGGAATGTCAATTTATCCGAAAGCCAGGCCTTTGAAGGATGGCGAAAGGAAGAAGAAAAAATCGCAAAGGTAACTCGTAAGTGAGATATAGTTATCAAGCAGATGGATACCTTATGCTCTTTGTACACTAACGTCCTAGCATGTAGAGCCCCTGCTAAGAATTATGCCTTGTTTTTAATGGAACGATATTTGCAATTGAAAATAAAGGTTGTCAGAGCAGGCGCCCCTATACAAATTAATACCATTGATGATTTTATAAATTGTTGTAAACACTACGGGTTAAAGGTTCAAAGGTTACTGTGTGAATTCTATTTACATAACCTTGTGTTAGACCAGGAGACAGAGCAGAACCCCGACCCTTTTGTTGGGGATATCCAATTGCAGGCATTTATTTCGTTTGGGGTTAATCAAATCAAGTGGCTTAAAGCCTATAATGCTTTCCAAAGACAAGAAAACGGATTAGACTTATGGGTAAGAGTTGAACCTAGGAATCCAGTGCAGTTGTGGAGGGAACATAGAAACCTCATGGGGACTCCAGGCGTGATTGAATCATTAGGGCCCATTCATATAGAAATCAATCGGCAGGGAATAGAACACTTTCTCACTATTAAAGACCTTGCCATTGATGTGGCTAAATTTTGATATCAGATCTCTAATCCGAATATCCAACTCAGGGAACCATTTAATTATGAAAATTTTAAGTTAGCCGCCGACCACTTGCACCTCTATGGCGAATTTATTCTAAGAGCAGGGCCATCTTGGTTAGGATATAGGTTCCGGAGTCTGATTATTTGGCACCCTGCACCTAGGTACCAAGCCCTGTATGAGATGCTTGAGGGTCAGATAGGCCATTTTTTTGAACACCTAGTGAGGCATCATGGTTGTAGACCACCAAATGAAATCCCATGTCCAGCCTACTCTCTCACTGCCTTACACGTCAACTACAATGTTTTCATGAGGGCATGAAAAAGGGTAAGCAGGGGGGTGTGTGGAGTACTGAAGAAGGTATGTTTGTGTTGATAACTTTGTCATCCTTTCTTTAGAACTCGTAACATCTTTGTATCATGAACTAGGTAGATAATGAGAAGTCGTGACAAAATCTGTAAGATTAATGTGCAATACGAAAATACTAATAATTGCCATTTTTTATGCAGAAAAAGGGAAAAACGAAAGACTGTCGTTCCAGAGAAAAAGACAAAGCCAAGTTAACTATTGTCCCTTTGGTGGGGAACCACATGCAAACAAGGCGATCCAAATTAAAGCATATCAGTCAAGGAAAGGAAATGGAGATCTCAACTTGGCGCAAGAAAGAAAATGGATAATTGAGAGTTAACAGTTTGGCGAATCTTTGCATTCTAGACATCTCCGCCTTAGCTGTTATAAGAAGGGGCAACACTGTTAGCCCAAGGGGGAGACTATCATTCTTTTATGCAACTTTTCTTGAATTTGAGACTTTAATCATTGACTCTCGTTGAGAAGTGATCTGTTTTAATTATGTTTTTAATGCATTAATACAAACCTGGTTGCTATTTCATCTTTGATCCTGGAATAATCTCAAGCGGTGTATCCCTGGAGGCTAAGGGTCCGACCCTGGAGGAACACTTGCTCCTGTACTATTACCTTTGGTTTATGCGTGGTTTACTTATCAACTTTGTCCAGTAATCTGATATGTTCTGTTATTTTACATCACAGCTCTGTTATGTGTGATTTGTGTCAGATTGAGTAATATCATTTTCTGAGACAGAAACATCATATCGATTCTGCAATGCATTGTTGTTCCTTTAATTGTTAATACGATATTGTTGGTTTTTACAGAATAATGTTGTTGTTCAACTCCAGAGTACTTGTGTTGTGACATTCATATCGTTGTATTCATCTATGGTTTACATTTGGTTGCAATTGTGATTCAACTGACATTGATGTTCCATTATGAATTACAATTGTTATTCTTGATAACTAAGATTGATATTGGTGGTATCGAGATCAGATTACTACTTTTCTTAAAGCGTGATATGTGTGTTATTCATCTTGGTTTATCGTGCACTTATATTTCGCTCAGAGTACTATCCTATATTTCATTGCTAACCAGTTGTTGTTCTATTTCCGTGTGCTGTCCGATTTATCCTTAGAATAAAGATTGCTACCTGATTCCTGTAGGATACGATTGCTGCACTTATTTCTGGCGAGTAAGGTGTTTATAAGAATTGATTGTTGTTATATTTTCTAGTTGCTGTTATATTTTCTAGTTGTTGTTCTATTTTCTAGCTGTTGTTCCATTGCCTAGTTGTTGTTACACTACTTAGTTGCTATTCCATTTCTTTATTATTTGTGTTATCATTGCTTCGGTGTGCGGAACGATCTAAGACTATAGTGGGAATTGGCATTTGTTGTCTAGGTCCCAGATTGATGATCTGTTCCTTGATTGTCTTTAATTACATCAGTTTACAGAGGGATGAGTTACTGTTACTAGACCCTTGACTGATAAATTGCCTAGTTCCTTGAATGCATGATTTCAGCTTTAAGATGCTTTACTGTAATTAGACCTCGTTTTGAGCATCTGTTTACTCTTGTATTTTGAGCACTATACTACTAGCATTACTCTGGCAAATGATAGCCTCAAACTGAGGCACTCTTTGAAATAACAAAACGTTCCTGGATTGACAAACTAATGTGAGGTAATTAGAGGTGAAAGAGACCCTTTTTACGACTCAACAACCTCCTCTATATGTGTTGAGAAAATGGTGCTTCCACATTCTCTCTCGCATCCTTCAACAATCTGTCAGCTTCTCTTGTGCGCTTCCATCCATCTTTGGAAGACTCTGCTTGAGTGGATGTCTCCACTCCTAAAACCTCTACATGCAGCTACTCCACATCAATCTGAGGTTCCTCCTCCTTAGGAACCAACAGTTCCTCCACAGCCTATAGTTGGAGCTCCCTCTCAAGGGAAACTCTCATGGCCTTCTGCTCATCAAACTTGAGATTTTCATGAACCACTGTCCTCCAACTAGTAGGCAAGTACACCTGATAGTTGTGAGGTGTATCAGTGTAGCCCACAAGTATTCCCAACTCTGCTATCAGCTCAAGCTTCTTCCGTGCATCCTTAGTCACATGGAAACTTACCGACGAGCCAAAGATCCTAAAGTGACCCACATCTGGTCTCTTACCGGAGAAAGCTTCCTCTGGTGTCTTCATCCCAAGTATGCGATGCGGGCTTCTATTCTACAAATAGACCGCTGTGTTGCATGCCTTAGCCCACAAGTGAAGTGGTAGGCCTTGGTCATGCAGCATTGCCCGTGCAGCCCTACAATAGTTCTGTTCTTCCTCTCAGGCACCCCATTCTGCTGTGGGTTATGAGGTGTCATCAACTCCCATTTAATTCCTTCCGCTGCACAAAAGTCCTTAAACTCTTGAGAGATATATTCTCCACCATTGTCACTTCTCAAGGCCTTGATATTCTTCCCTAAATCTTTCTTGACCAAAGCTTTGAACTCACAAAACTTTGTGAAAGTTTGGTCCTTCTTCTACATGAAATAAATCCAGCATTTACGAGAATAATCATAAATTAAAATCACATAATACCTTTGCTTCGCTATGGATGCCGTCGAGAATGGTCCACACATATCAGTATGAACTCGCTCTAAGATAGCCTTTTCTTGATTCTCTCAATCATGAAATGAAGACTTGGTGTACTTTCCCAAGGTACAACCTTTGCATGTGTCAACTTGCTCAATTTTACCTTTGGGAAGTCCTGTAGATATCTGTTGCATTATCTTCAAAGCCCCATGATGCAAATGGCCCAACCACCTATGCCGCAACTCACCAATGTCTTGGCTTTCCACCAATATTTCTTTTGTACTCAATGTTGCACAATCATCTACCTCTATTTTATAGAGATTCTTCACCCGAATTCCTCTCCTCTTGGTCTGACCCATGGGTATGTGTCTTAGGAACATCTTTCCTTTACTAAAGACAACATCATAGCCTTTGTCCTCCAACATCGCGACCGATACCAATTTCTTCTTCAATGCAGGCACATACTTCACATCTTTCAAGGTGAGAGGAGCTCCATGCTCCCTCTAAAAAGCAACCATGCCCACTCCTGAAACATTATACTTTTCATCATCACCCATCTCTATGTGCATCTTGAGGTCTTTCTCCTCCAAGGCACTGAATAAAATTTTATCGCTGGTCATGTGGAATGAGGCTCCACTGTCAAGATACCAGACATAACCCATCATTGATGACACCATGCATGCGATGAGGGTAAAGTCCATTTCGAATTGAGAGTCTAATGCCTCACCTTCTGATCCTTCCGAGGATCCCTTCTTGGACTTATTCGATGGGCAATTAGTTGGATAATGTCCCATCTCATGAAAATTAAAGAATCTCACTTTAGACATGTCACCCTTCTTCCCTACATGAGAAGAATTTGATTTGGAATAGGAAGCCTTCCCCTTCCCTTTCCTTGCCTTACTTGCTAAGGCTAGATTTTCTTCATCATTCTTGGATGAAGAACCATCTTGTGTGCTCCTCCTGATCTCCTCCTGCATAACATCCGACTACAGTCATTCCCAATCCAACAGTTTCTCCCTTCCATTCACAGAGTCCTAGTAGCTATTCCAACTCTTTGGAAGGCCAAGGAGAGTGAGGCTCACCATATCATTGTCGGCAGTAGTTATTCCCACACTTCCAAGCTCATCTTTGTAGGTGGTGAGCTTGTTCAGATATGTGGAAATATTATTGCCATTATCCATCTTAATTCTTCAAATCTTATCCTTGAGCGCCAATTTCCTCTGGTCGCTAATGTTCTGGTAGAGGTCCTTCAATGTCTTCCACATTGAAAATGGAGTATACTTCCCATGGAGACTCGAGACAATATGGTCTTGAACTCCCTCAAGGATGATCTGTCTTGCCTTCGTCACACACTTCTTCCACTCAGCCAACTCTTGTGCATTAGTTGAAGCTGGCTTTGGGATTTCTTGATCAATGAATTCCTTCAAGCCATTATCTTCTAATACAGTCTCCATTCTATCTTTCTATGCTATGTAATTTGAGCTACCTTCCAAGGAATACTCGAGTCTCAAGCCATAGAATGCCATTGGCCAACCTTGAAGTATGATATGAATTCGATTTGCACCTGCAACCCCGAACTTCAAAATTTGAATTCTCTTCTCAGTATACTGCTGACAGCTCTAATACCATGTAGATAATTCCTATTAATCCATCTCTACTACCATCTAGAAATTCTTCTACAAATACAGCTCTAATACCATTGATCTGAAAATGGGGCACTAAAGGCTTCTTGTCAAGCTTACAAGAACCTCTCCCACTTCCAAAGCTTAAATATTCCCAAGATATTATGATTAACCAATTGCAAAATTAAATATGCTTGAAAATAGGTGTATGCTTGTGTTTTTTTTCAACTGTTCAAATGCCTTAAGTTCTGTTGTTTATGCTGATATGTAAATACATGTAACAGTAAAACAGTGCAGCAAATAACAAACACATAAGAAAATAATTTAATCAAGAGTTCACCCAAAACTCTTGGGCTATGTCTCTGTGAGCTCTAGTCAACTTGACTAGGCTCTCTAGGATTATGGAAAAGTCCTTTTACAAGATCCACACTCAACTCCATTGTATTACATAGAAACAATGAGCTTAGAATTATAGCTTATCCCTGGCTCTGAAGCTCTTTGGCTTTCTGGTTCTGGCTTTGGCTCTGGCTCTCGGCTCTAGCTCTCGGCTCTGGCTCTGGCTCTGGCTCTGGCTCATGGATCTAGCTCTTAGCTCTAGCTCTAGCTCGTGGCTCTGGCTCTCAGCTCTGGCTCTAGCTCTCGGCTCTCGCTCTGGCTCTCTAGCTCTGTGAGTTATTAGCAGTTCGCTCGACCTCCAAGTGACTCCAAAACTCTCTCAGTTAATCTGTGCTACTGCTCTGTTTTCTCCCCATTCAATCATGCTCTCTGGCTTCTTTGAGGCATTCTTCTAGCTCTGCGGCTTCCTATCCATTTCTCTATGTATAATCATTCCTCTGTCTCTTCATCTGGCCCTCTGGCTTCTAGCTCTATGGTTCTGCACATTACAAATGCATCATTGTTTATAAAACGCCTGCTTTCCGTGTGGCACAATGATCAGGGGTACTTACAAAGGAGTCAGTTCCTTTCTTCAGGCGAAAACCTGAAAATGGAACAAAATTCCAATACACAAAGATTTTCCGAAAATACACTATCGGGCGCGAAATCTCAAACTTCTAATTCTCTGAAATCGCGCTTATAAACCCTTTCAGGTTCGCCTTCTATGGTTGTCGCAAGCCCACCATTGATCTGCATGATCTTCAATCCAACGGCTAACAATCTGTTTCGAGTGGCTTATGTGCATGGAGATTACCCACCCGAAAAGGTGGTTTTCTCTCTCCCGTGCCATGCCACGTGTCGGCCAGTGTATGGCTTTGGGTGGAGCCCGTCCAATACCACTTACCGCCTGAGGCCTGCCCGAAATCCTGCTTACCAGATAACTCAAATAACCCAAAGCCACGTCTATAAACCTTTTGGGTCCAACTTTATTGCTTTCAGGACATTTCCTTTGTATTTCAGTTTTATAGTGGAAATAAGTTAATACACAGAAAATCCGAAATTCCCAGATTTCAAATTTTATACAATCGGGTCTATAATCTCCATCGGGTCTAGCCCTTATCGAATTATCGCAAGTTTCATGCCCAACGGCCCTTTGTATCAGGGATCACCGATCACTCGATCTTTGATCACCCCGATTGAATCCTGACCGTTGATCTATGCACTCGATCCAAGGATCCATGCGCAATCGCACATCGCAATCACAATGGCCCCATGGGTCTTCCCTTTGACAATGCCAACCACCGATCCACTAGTCCGCCGATCACCGATATCGCACCTCGCATATCACATCGGCAGGGGTCTATGCCTTCTACTCCTCTAATCATCGATTGACCGATCGCTCCAATCACCAATTATTGCAATCGCTAATCGCATGTTGCCTTGTCTGGGGTCCTGATATCGAGCGAAGGCCTACCTCCAATGCGATAAGTCGAAAGTCGCAATCGGGGGGGGGTCCTTCCACCTTTGCCTTAAGTCCACACCTTTGCACTTTTGCGATGTGATTTCCCTAAGGAGCCTTTTAGGCCATTTTTAGAAGAAATGCCTCCTTTTTCAAAGGATAAAGGCAACCTTCTTTCTGTGATAACTTCTTCATCCGAAGTCCATTTTAGCCCATTCAAGTTGCAGTAGATTCAGAATGAGAAGATCTATGCAATGGGACAATTTCCAAGAGCATCCTTGGACTTTCATTTTCCTCTGTGAGGAACACTTTAGACTCAGAAGTCTATCTTAGATCCATTTTGGATCACACCTTCCCACTAAAAGTACTTTTGGTCTCCAAAAGACTGATATACTGATCTTAACAGCAAATGAGAGTAACAACACCCTCTTCTTTTAGCCTCCATACACTTTCCTTGCATAGTGCCTCTGAACCAAAGCCTTTGACCACTCTCCTTCCTAAAAGTGTTGGTCCTCCTAGGAAGAGTTGTTTTCCTTCTTGACTTCATGCAGAACTTGTGCTGAGATGGTAAAAGAAGGTAGTTTCAACTTCTCTGCCTTGATCATTAATCCAAGGTGGCTCAAACAAATGTGAAGTTACATCTGCTTCACAAAATTTTCATTTGTACCTATTTGACAAGTTGTCAACAACAATCATTAACAACAACAGAAATACAAACAACAACTAGATGGCATAAAACTTCTGCTTCAACAAAATAAACAGATCTCACATCTTGTGAACACCTCCATGTCTTACATCTGCATACAAAATATGGACTGGATACCAAGCCCAAAAAACATGCCTTTAAAACAAATGACTCGTAAATTCAAGCATGTATAAAAAGACCATTAGGACTCTTTTCCAAAAGATGAAACACTTGATCATTATCTCCATCTTGGAGACCAAGTTAAATTCTCCCAAGTCAACATTGCATCACATGCATGTCAAAGCAATCAACCCTTCAAGTTAATTACACATACATGTTCAAATACAAGGACAACGTCAACATCCCTGTGTTCATGCAAATCAAGCTTATGCATGCATTTCATCCTTAAACTTTTGCTTAAGCACACTGTATTTCGAAGTTGAAATGAAATATAATGTTGCAGCAACAAAGTGAGTCTCCCACTCAACTTATCCATTCACCTTCTTGGTAAAACCTGCAACTTGCATTCCATTAACAAAGAAATTCAAATAGATGCATCAATAGACATGCAATCTTAATTGGATAATAACTCTAACCATTTCTTACCAATCCTTTTGAAAAGGTTCTACCTTTGTCTACACATGAGCATCAACATGTGAATCATCCTAAAACACATCAATCATGGAATATTTCTTTCCATTCCTACCATTTTCTCTTTCCACCTTCAAGTTTCATGGAAGCATTGTTGGATTCAGAGTCCAACATTTTGCAACAAGATGCTCTTGCTTATGGCAGTAAGTGAAACACATGTGCATCCTCTTGACAGCATGACTTGCCTTGTCCAATGGACTTTCGACTTCTTGCTTCCTTTCCTTCAAAATTTTCATGTATGTGGCCATTCTCTTCCAACATCTTTCTTTTTCACCTTTATTTCCTTCATGAGGAGATGAATAGAAGGAAGAAGTGGCTCCCTTTGGAACACCATCAATCTCTTCAAGGCTATTAGAGTTTCCACAATTCTCTGGTTCAAATGTGTGCTTTTGAACACTTGCATCCTACAAATGATGTTCCAAGCTATTGCATTCCTCTTGAATACAATCTTCACACTCTATAGGTAGAAGACCTACACTGCAACTCCTTCTTGGAGCTGTTTCAATGGTCTTCATGGCACCTTTGGAACTTTCTCCATAAGACTGTTCATAGCCAAGACCCAAATACTTAGGCCTTTCCTTAATCATTATTGGTTCAACAATACCTTGTGCATGCTTTCCCAAGCCCTTTCCTTCATAGCCCATCTTAGACATCAAATTGGAACCTATGCCTCTGGTATGTTTTTCAAAAGAACCGATATAAACATTCTTAATAGAATTTGAAGACAAACAAGAATTATTTACCACTTCTTCAAGCTGATACTTGACTAAGGCTTCTTTGGCAACAAAGAGCTGTGTCTCCAACTCATGCATCCTTTCAAGGTTCATATTTGCAATATGAAGTTGCCTCTCCATTTCCTGCAATTTGTCAAAAAGCAACTGCTTCTCTTCCTCCACGGAATTCCATTGCTCTCTAATTATGTTTCTCTTCCTTCCATCCTCGTACATTTCTCTCACCATATCCAACATGGTGAAAAAGTCTTGCTTCATGTCTTCATCAAAGACTCTTGTGAAGAAAGAAGAATTCAAGGACTAACTTGTAGAAGTAGTCATTATCTAAATGAACAAAAGAACTTCCAACAAGATTAATAAAGAGCTTATTCAGCAACCTTTTGCAACAAACCTCTTCTGCTTCAAGGACTATCTTGAGGTCCTTTGGGATAGAAGAATGCCTTCAGCCCTTCTTCCTTCTTGTCCTTCCTAGACTGAGCTATCAATACCTTTCCCTTCACCTCTGCAAACTCAAGCAATAGTCAGTCTGCAATAATCAAACAATCAACCTCTGACTATTTAAACACCTTTCAGACAAGAAATCTGTGCTCTGTCAATCAAGCATTCTGATATAACCTTCTTTGAATGTGGGGTTAATCAATCTCAAGCTCTGATACCACCTAATTTGAAAATGGGGCACTAAAGGCTTCTTGTCAAGCTTACAAGAACCTCTCCCACTTCCAAATCTTAAATATTCCCAAGATATTATGATTAACCAATTGCGGAATTAAATATGCTTGAAAATAGGTGTATGCTTGTGTTTGGTTTTAACTCTTCAAATGCGTTAGGTTTTGTTGTTTATGCTGATATGTAAATACATGTAACAGTAAAGCAGTGCAGCAAATAACAAACACATAAGATAGCAATTTAATTAGGAGTTCACCCAGAACTCTTAGGCTACATCTCCGTGAGCTCTAGTCAACTCGGCTAGGCTCTCTAGGATTATGGCAAAGTCCTTTTACAAGATCCACGCTCAACTCCATTGTATTACACATAAACAATGGGCTTAGAATGCCATCTTATCTCTAGCTCTAAAGCTCTTCGACTTTCTAGCTCTGGCTCTGGCTCTAGCTCTGGCTCTGGCTCTTGGCTAGGGCTCGTGGATCTGGCTCTTGGATCTAGCTCTGGATCTCGCTTTGGCTCTGGCTCTAACTCTGGTTCTCAACTCTCGCTTTAGCTCTCTGGCTCTATGAGCTATCAAGAGTTCGCTCAACCTCCAAGCGACCGTCTCAGCGACTTTCAACTCTCTGGTTTTTCGCTCGACCTCCAAGCGACTCCAAAACTCTCTTAGCTGATCTGTGTTACCGCTCTGCCTAATCCCCCCTCAATCGTGCTCTTTGGCTTCTTTGAGGCATTCTTCCGGCTCTGCGGATTCCTGTCCATTTCTCTGCGTATAATCATTCCTCTGTCTCTTCATCTAGCCCTCTGGCTTCTGGCTCTGTGGCTCTGCGCGTTACAAATGCATCATTGTTTATAAAATGCTTGCTTGCTACGTGGCACAATGATCAGGGGCAGCTACAAAGGATTCGGGCCCTTTCTTCAGGCGAAAACTCGAAAATGGAACAAAATTCCAATACACAGAGATTTTCCGAAAATACACTATCGAGGGCGAAATCCTTGACTTCAAATTCTCTGAAATCACACTTATAAACCCTTTCAGGTCCGCCTTTTATGGTTGTCGCAAGCCCACCATTGATCTATGTGATCTCTGATCCAACAGCTGATAGTCCATTTTGGGAGGCTTATGTGCACAGAGATTACCCGCACAAAAAGGCAGTTTTCTCTCTCCCGCGCCATGCCACGTGTTGAGCAGTGTATGGGTTCAAGCGGAGTCCGTCCAATATCACTTACTGCCTAAGGCCTACCCGAGATCCTGCTTACCACGAAACTCAAATAACCCAAAGCCACGTCTATAAACCTTTCAGGTCCAGCTTTATCACTTTCAGGTCATTTCCTTTGTATTTCAGTTTTATAGCAGAAATGCACTAATATACAGAAAATTTGAAATTCATGGATTTCAAATTTTATACAATCGGGTCTATAATCCCCATTGGGTCCGGCCCTTATCAGCTTATCACAAGTCACGTGCCCAATGGCCCTTTGTATCGGGGATCACCAATCACTCGATCTCGAAACACCCCAATCGAATCCTGACGTTGATTTGCACACCTGATCTAGCGGTCCACCCGCAATCGCACATCGCAATCACAACAGCCCCAGGGTCTTCCCTTTGACCATGCCGACCGTCAATCCACCGATCACCGATATCACACCTCGTGTATCGTATCAGTGAGGATGTATGCCTTCTGCTCCTCTGATCATCGATCGGTCAATCGCTCTGATCGTCAATTATCGCAATCGCTAATTGCATGTCGCTTTATCTGGGGTCCCGATATCGGGCAAAGGCCTACCTCCTATGCGATAAGTTGGAAGTCACAATCAGGGGGGTCCTTCTGCCTTTTCCTTAAGTCCACCCCTTTGCACTTTTGTGGTGTGATTTTCCTAAGGAGCCTTTTAGGACATTTTTAGAAGAAATGCCTCCTTTTTTAAACGACAAAGGCAACCTTCTTTCTGCAATAACTTCTTCATCCGAAGTCCATTTTAGCCCATTCAAGTTGCAGTAGATTCAGAATGAGAAGATCTATGCAATGGGACTATTTCCAAGATCATACTTGGACTTTCATTTTCCTCTGCGAGGAACAATTTAGACTCAGAAGTCTATCTTAGATCCATTTTGGATCAACCATGTAGAAAATCTGTTGTAGGTTAACCTGATAATGCAATATAAATCAAAGTAGAATACTATAACCTACTTCTACTATCAATTTGTGGAAGCTTAAAGATGGAGGTAAAAAATATAACCAGAAGAAGAAGAATCAGTCGCACAATACACATGAAAATACTTTGGGGAAAGCCTCACCTAAAAACCCCACTATCTGTATTATCATATAAGTGGAAATACATAGGAATTATACAAAGCCTTAGCTCTCATAGCTAGCCAGGTCTCAGTACAATCCTCACAGATGCTCACAGGCAATCTTGGCTGCTCTCCAGCCTTCCTCTTTGCCCTCCAAGCTCCTATTTCCCTGTGTTGTTCCTCTTGGATGATTCACCTTCAACCAAGTGGAACACTGTGATCTCACATACTGTCAGAACTACACAATCCTTAAGGAATGATTTCTTGACTACATGCATGAGTTTTCTTTATAAGAAAACGCATGCAACTGATAGTACATTGTCCTTGACTTTAATCTCAACTGTTTCTTTCTCAGAATAGACATGCATGAGTTTCTGATGAGGGAATCTTCAGTTAACTAGAGTACACTAGTTGAGTGCATGTATGCATCAACTGACTGTTAACTCTCTATTAATTCCTCAAACAGTTTGGAACTAATTTAATTGGACTTAATTCAGTGAACTAAGTTAACTAATTACAACTCAAATATAACTCAATATTATCTCCTTAATTGAAGGGATAACTATTGCATGACTTCAGAAAGACTTCTAACTTGAATTTCTCCAACTAATTAATTCAAAATGAATTAATCAACTATTTCCATGTAGTTGTTAAGACTAAATTCGATTTTAATTCACAATTTAATTCAAGGACAAATTAAATTGGAATATTCTTGTTACCACATTTCAACAGAGGATTCCAAGGTCGAGGACGAGGGAGAGGCACTAGACCAGGTCAAGGCCATGGGTAGGTAATCTACTATAACTGTGGCGAAGCAGGGCACTTCGCGTGAGATTGTACAAATCCCATGCATCGATCATGTCAGTATTGTCGATAGTTTGACCATGTCATAGAGGAATGCCCGATCCTTATGGAAAATATGTAAGAAAGAAGGTGCAACCCTAGCAGCCTACACAGAACATTCATATGATGAGGTCTAAGCCCCGCAAAGAAGATCATAGAATAAATATTGTGTTGAGAAGTGGTGTGACGATTGGTGCAGATAAAGGTAAGCAGCGTGAGGAAGACGAGTGGGTGCGCAATGCCGCTGAGAAGGAAGTAGATTTTTATCTTAATCATGCTAAATAGACTTTCATGGAAGCAAAGAAGAACTTCGCTAAGGCCGACACCTCAGGAATTCATGAGAAAATGTTAGAAACTAGTGTGATGCAAGAAGTAGATCCTTCAATCCTAGCCATGTTCCTGAAGACTTATGTGAAGCTTATGTGCGATCAGAAAGAAGTAGAAGGGTTACAAGAGTTAATATACAAGTGCGCTAACAAGGAAAAGACTACTACTGAAGAATGTACAGTAAGAAATATTGGTAAGCATAAGACGTGAACGGGGCACGAGATGAGGCTAATTATGCAGATATGTGAATATGAAATGGAATAGGTAATCTTAAATCTTGGGTCTGATGCGAATGTCCTGCCTAAGTAGACATGGGAAAGGATGGGGATACCTACACTGCAGTGGTATCCTATTCAATTGTGCATGGAAAATCAGTAGAAGATTATTCCAATCGGGCATTGTTGTAGTGGCTACAATCACCCTCCAAAATTTTTCCTTAGCTTCATTTTGGAGCCTCCCTACAACCTTTCACAGCACCTTGTCTTGATTTGTCAAGTACATAAGATTCAGTGTTTTTCTTGCACAAAGACAACCTGTCGATCAAAGCTTGATGCATTCTCCTCACAGGTTGATCACCCATACTTGGTCCAGCTGCAGGTTGAGCAGCTCCCCCAAGAAATTGTACAATTTTGTAGGGCAACCAGCCTTCCCTCCAGAAATTGCGCAATTCTGTCTGGCAGCCTGTTGGGCTCTAGAATTATGCAATCCTGTCAGTTAGGCTTCACCCAGAAAACTGCACAATCATTCACAGCAGAGCTACTTAGCCCAGGAATTGCACAATACTAGGCAGTAGTCATTCATTTTCTCTGCCTAGAAATTGCACAAATCTCCTAGGCAGCCAACCCAACTCCCATCCAGAAATGCACATTTTCTCCCAGTAGTTGAGCAGCCTCATGCATGAACAGTTAGGTTGACCAGTTTCACCTGAGATGATGGAAAATTAACTTGCATGCATGGCTTGATTTTTCCTGGAATAGGAAAAGGCAACATGCAAAAAGCATCCCTTGATTCATGGAACTATTTTTAGCAGTCAGAGGTTACATGCAAAGATTATTTTAGAAACTTTCCTCCAAGTGTCACTTTTTCCTAGATTTGTGGCATGCACGTCATGAGCTCAAACTTATTTATTCAATGCATCAGAGCTCATTCTTTCACATCAATATTGGAGCTCTGACATCCCACAACACATCCAGGACTCTTCGACACATCCGACTCATCTATTCATGGGTAAGTGGTCTCAACTTGTCTTTCTCAGCATTTCTATCGCTTTTTGTGTTTTCACTTGTGTGAGTGTTGTTTTCTTGATTTCTTTGAATTCTTGTTGTCATAATGCATACTAGCTTCTAGCACCGTTTTAGTTTTCATTCCTATCTCACTGTTGTCACATGCATGAAATTGTTTTGCATGAACAGTCGTCGACTCAGTGACTGGCTTCACCCACGTGCATGTTGATCTTTTTACTAAATATTTCATTGAATTTTTTCATGCATGATCAATCACTTATGCTTTCACTTAGTTTCTCCATGCATTCACTTTCATATTTTCTTTCAGTTTCCCTTCGACGGGTCTAGGCAACCTTGGCACGAACTCTGCCTCACCCATAAAATATTGCATAATCTGGAGAAGGAAGGCATTGTATTCTTCTCTAGAAATGCGCATTTCTTCCTAGGCACTATCCTCTAGGACTACTTTGTGCATTTCTAAGGGACAGCGATTGCTAGCCCAGAAAATTGCACAATGCAATCCCTGAGCCTGCAGTCATTACCAGCTAGAATTGCGCATTGTGCAAGCCCAGCATTTAGCAGTCAGCTTGGATTGTGCATTGCACAAATCTAGCAGCGAATCTTTCCTCCCAAACAACCTAGACTACCTTTTGTGTAGTTTTGGTAGCCAGTCACCCAGCCTCCCAAAAGAAATTGCACAATCTTTTCCTATCATTCCCCAGGTATGTGTTATGTCATTCCCCAAATTTGCTTTGGTTTTCGCTGACATATTTCTTGCCATGCATGTTGCTTTGTCTCCATATCTTTCAGGTGTTCATCTACCTCTTAGCAGTACAGGATCAATGGCCTCCAAGAGAACAAGACCAAAGGACATTGACGGAAGTGCAACTGGAGCAGCAGTTGAGTAGGTGTCCACATGTCTACCAATCTATGAAGATACCAAGATGTTTCTAGACAAGGACATAGTTGAAATGGCAAGAGGTCAATGAAGCATTTACAAGCACTTTTTCCAAAGACCTCAAAGACCGTCAGGTGTATCTGAACATTCACAAGTTTGGCTTGTACTGGATTTCATGTAGATACCCCATGTTCCCATGCGTGGACATGATACACTGGATCGTCTTGCACACTAATCCCGAGATGATGACTCTAAGAAGTGTCAGCGGGACGAAGCTTGCCACCTTCTAGGCACAGATTATGATGCGATGTGTCAAATGTCGAACCCTGTGACTATCATGGAGACTCCTTTCAGCTTACCCAAAAGTAGTGCCAACTCCAAAGACATCCTGAAGAACTGGGTAAAGGAGCCAGCTAGATTTAGGATGGCACCCAACTAGATCTATAAGATGAAGATATTGCAGAAGGAATGTCAATAATTGGTCATATTTTCATGTCGATTGTATGGCCAAGAAAGAAGGAAAACCTTCCCAAAGAGTTGGGTGATCATGTTGGACCAACTGGCCAGAGAGTGCAATCCAGGCAACTGGTCTGGCATGTTGGATCATCAATTGACGGAACAGGTAGCAAAGGCTCAACAGCCACCCAGAGGTATGTAAGTAGAGATATACATGTCCACCTACATCTTATATGCAATCTGTGCCCAACAAGAGTTCCCAGGCTTGGAGTGGGCATGTTCACGACGGGGACTACTGTGAAAACATATTGTAAGTTGTTGTCCGAATGTAGCTTTAGAGGAGTTATCACATGACTATCCGATCATTTTCTCACCCCAGTGTACAAGATGATGTTCGAACAGGATCCACCCTGCATGTCGAAGGAAGCAATGGAGGCACTGATAGACATTTCTGATTAGTATGCCTCACCGTCCAGCACCTTCATACGAATGATCAGTGCGAAGAAGCCTCCACATGTTCTACCGAAGTTTTCCTTGGACATACTTGTCATGCAAGAAGTAGCATATCACATCTCTACAGGATTGACAGCTAGATTGCACCGAAAGAAGAAGGCCCCTTGGCCCGCTCTTCCATTACGGATTGGATTATATGAGATCCAGAGTTTCAAGCAAGTGGATGTCAAAGTAGAACAGATGAAGAAGTATCCATTCAACCTCTAAAGTTACAATCCATATGACCCACATTGTATTGTGAAAGATCACTGCATGAGAGTATAGTTCAACTAGATCCATGAGGCATGTCATTGGGAAGAGGAGGACCCATGGAGATATTGCTACATTTTCTACAGACCCAATGAATAGGTCGACTTTGTTGTGGAGTGGTTAGTGAAGAAACATGAAGCAGTATCCCGGATAGCACCAAAACCAGTAGCAGAGGCAAGCATACCAATGCGCGACAAGGGCAAGAGGAAGAGAAAGGCTACAAGTTCTGAGCAAATCCACTTGTGGAGAAAGAATTTATGGCTATAGAGGCGAAGAGGCAACAACGTGACAAGTGAATCGTGTAAAGGCGGAGGGATAAGAGAAGAATGGAAGAAGAAGAAAATGAGTTGCATGAGTTGAAGGAGCAACTCCAGAAGGACCAAGAGCTACGCAAATAGGAGAGAGAAGCACAGCAAAAACAGGTACAACAAGGGGCGCAACATGTGCAAATAGATGAAACAGCGCCTGTACTGGTAGTCGATTCATTAGAACAGTTGGTATCAGGCAAACAGGTTGAACCATTACAGGAGCAGGACTTCACTCGTGAGATAGTGCAAGCACTTCAATAGTTGGATACAGATACGGACCAACAGGAATTGGAACAGGACATCAACCTTATGCCTCACCACCAACAGGTCGATTTACCTTCTTCACCACATCGAGATGATGAGAAAGCCTCAAGCGACCAATGAGGCACTGAGATCCTTGGAGATCAGCTGGAAGGAGAGATGCTCAATATCTCATTTGACGAGTCTCAAAATAGAGTTGTGCAATCTCATAGAGTGTCGACTCCATATGATCATACATCTCCTGTGCAATTTGATGAATGAGTGATCGTGTATGACGTGCACAAACATCTATTATCCTTGGTCGATGCAACTAGAGTGTATGTCGAAGCCATTAACTCAAGTGTTCACTTTTCGATAGCTGAAAATGAGCGAATCGCCAAAGTACTTCAGATGGCCAAGCAAGGAGGAGAGTTGGTGACAACGTCTATCTAAGCTGAACTGAAGAAGGCAATACTAGATGAATCATTGTCCCTTGACATAGTTATGCAAGTGTTGTACTCCAAGTTTGGCATCGTGCATAAGGCAGTCATCCATCTCAACAGATGGCAACATCAATGTGCTAGAAGATCACGTATCTTAACGAACTTGCATGTTTCTATTGATTACATGCAAACATGGATGATGAGATACAAGGGAGCCCCACTTCACTTGCTTAAGATGATGAAGACTAGTGTAGTTGAGCTGAAGCCACGTATCCAAAGTCAGACCTGGAACTATGAAGAGCTCTCGTAGCTCTTCACTAGTATACAAGCTTGCACATGTGATCCCATCTATTGGGACTCTCACCCAGGTGAAGACAAAGGCACAAGTCCGACTAGAGCTTGACTCGTACTTTGATGAGTTGATGCGCATTGCCACCAGCCCAGACTTTCCCATCAGTACAGACATCATGCACAAGTATGTTGTTGGTCTAGCCACATTGAAGACAATGATGTGCATGCTTACAGATGAGTTGGATAGAGGAGCTCGAGCAGTGTACTCGGATGCTATGGAGGCAAGAGTTAGGTTCCAAAAATATGTCATCTTGGAGCACACAAACACCATCACGGACTACTGATCTTGGCATCAATATGTTACTATTAATCAACACGAGGATGTTGAGGAGTTGGACTTCCATGGTTGTCTAAGTCATAGTGATGTCTAACATGGCTTGCTCAAGCCATTTCTCTCACATGGGTACATGTGCATTGTAATGTAACGTCATGTCAAGTGTAAGTCAAGTGTCGATAGTTGGATGTAACAGTCATAGAGTAGATGAAGACTCATGAGGGTAGATGAACTATCACAAAGGGGAATGTCAAGGGTCACCCCACCCTTTGCTATAAATAGCCCCTCATAACTCATTGTATAGGCTTTTGGTTAGGCAAGCTTCCAATAAGACTATCTTGGAGAGAGCTTGGATAGTATTATAACAAGCCTTGGCTTCTCCACTATGCATAGCCAGTACATCTCTTTGGAGGAGCAAGCAGTTGTGGCTGTAACATTCTACTATCGGAACTAGTGGTTGGACATGGATGTATTGTATGGCTGGAACTTACACTTCTTAATATAACAAGAGCCAGCACGTTTCATGCATATGTTGTATTGTATTCTATGCTATCTGGTTTACTCTAAATGTTATATATATCAGTTTGCTTACACATGCATTTATAGATATCTGTGTATGTATGTATGAATCTTTCTAAAATGTGGTGTTGGTTTAAATAACTTTGGATTACTTGCTAAATTTCCTTCCATGTTGTGATGTATCTTCGCTTGTGTGTTCCCTTCTTAACTATGTGCTTTCACAGGTTTCCAAGGGGTGCACTCATCTCAACCCCCATGTGTTAGAACCTCTCATGCACCTTCCTTGGCTTTCTGTAGCTATCACATCCTTGCTACCAAAAAAGTTATCTTACTTGCATCTGTGCGAAATCATGGTCAAGGCATTACCATACGACCCACTGCTGGGACTCCTACACCAAACGGTCTAAGGTCTAATTGGGACTTCTTACCAGGGGATCCCCTGACATGTTGGCGGGTCCAGCACCGTAAACATTTCTAGTGCTAGAAGGAGGGCTAGATGACAAGCTATGTCCTCTCATCCTGTTTTGAACCTTTGCATATGTCTCATGGATTCTTGCACTCTTCTCCCTCCACTTTGTTTTTCGAATCACGAAGATGTCACCATCATGAAGGATTTTTTTGATCACTTGTCCACTTACACATATGATGGTGAAGGAGAAGTGGCTTGGCCTACGTTCTTACATGACATTCTTTCCATGCTTCATGAGGATGATGGGTGTTCTAACGAACAGGCCAGTTTTCTTCTAGCATACACACTTCGTGAATCTCCACTTCATTGGTTGTGTAGCCTACCGACTGAAATCGTGCACTCACTTGAGCACTTATGCGATCTCATTGAAGACACTTTCTATCATTTTGATCCAGACCATATTGACCAAAAACTGTTACAACAACGAAAGGCTCCACATGAATCGACTATGGATTTTTGGTAGCGCTTCCGTCACTTGCAGTTTAAAGCTCCGAAGAGCCAGATGAAATTTTTCTATCTTTGGGACCGGTTCGAGTATTGTGTTAAGAAATTTTCTCATCCCAAGAAGAAGTTTGAAATTAAGCCTCACTTAACATTCTTCAATGATGGAGCTGCACAATCCCATATGGATGCAGTCACTATCACAAGTGATTGTCCACCATCCCCTTATCAAACAGCTCCACCACTGCAGATTGATGTTGAGGATCATGCTCACAAACCTATTCAGCTGTCACATCCTCCCAACATCACTTCGCTTAATTTTCATGCAGATTTGGTTGTGAGTCCATCAAGTTTTCATATGCATTTTGTTCCACAAATTCCATCTTCGCACTCTGCTAATCCTCTGAATTATACTGTCTTTTGTTCTTCCATTCCGGAATCTACACTTTTTGTGAATGAGGAACAAGCCACTGATGGATTTGGTGTTGCACAACCAAAATGCGATGTCATTCATGAAGAGTATGAGTGGGAGCTTGAGCATCAACACTCAGCAAAGGATGACTCCCTTCCATCCAAGCCCCCTCCATTCCTTCCTGAAATCTTTGGTGAACCTGCCATCCATGATTTCGCATGTGTATCTTCATCTATGGATGCACCCATTGATGATCACTCGTAGGAAACACTAGATGTCAGTCCATCATCCGACAATGAAGAGAATAAGTTATTTATTGATAATCCACTTGATCTTTCATCTGCCTTTTTTGGAAACACAGAGGATGAATTTGTTCGCTTCTCATCTACCCCTCTGTTTGATTCATCAGATCATGAGGATGCCGATGAAAACATTGATTTTTCTAATCATGGTTGTCGTGATCCATTTACTCCCATATTCAATCACGATCATGATTCTACCGCAGTTGATTTTTCAAAGCCACTCGTCTATGACGATCTATTTGATAATGAAGTTGAAACAGTCCAGAATGTTGAGGCACTTCAGCCCGAGCTAATGGTTATGTCAGGCCCTCGCAATCTGGAGGTTGGTTTCATTTCTAATCAGGAAATTGATCAATCACCCAAGGCTCCTCATCACCATCTGTATGCATTGAAGATCAATCTCACACACAGATTATGCTTCCTCCACTCGAACTACATGATCCTATCGCTCATGCATTGGAGGAATCTTACATTGCAAGCACACGTGCATGACGTAAGTTGTCTTTGTTTCTTTCGTTTGCTTGCATGTCACAGTCAAGAGTGTGCAGATGCTTCAAAGTTGCATGCAGTGTCGCACAGCACCATGATAAGTCCACAGACTGCTTATCATGCACTTGCACTCACTTATGTCTTGTGGGCACTTTGAAACATGAAGTGTGTTTGTCTTCATTGTTATATCTTTCTTTCTTGCTGGTTCGCATAACTTGGTTTCTCGCGGACCAAGCC
The DNA here is from genome assembly GCA_000404065.3 of Pinus taeda. Taxonomy (NCBI): domain Eukaryota; kingdom Viridiplantae; phylum Streptophyta; class Pinopsida; order Pinales; family Pinaceae; genus Pinus; species Pinus taeda. The sequence goes on from APFE030004463.1 coordinate 40,963, forward strand.
TTCACCAACATGGTTCAACCAAAGCATCAGTGGCTGCATTGGAAATATCACTTCACATGATCATGCTTATGCACTGTTAGTTTAGGAGTAGGAGTAGTGTTTCCTTTCAGTTAGTTTGCTTGCACTCTTATTTGTTGACTTGCTTTGTTTGTTTTTTTTTCTACTTGCTTGTTTTCTTACTCAATTTTCTTTCACTTTTGCTTATGCTTCTTCTTTTCTTTGTTGTTTGTTTGCTTATTTTGTTTATAGGTTAGTTTCGCATGAAACCATGTATGACTCTTTAAACAAGTTGGGTAAAGTATAAGAGGCCTTGTGAAGCTATCACTACTTGGTTATCTTTCATCTTGCCTCTATTGGAAGAAATTGTTGCTTTTGGTCTATGATACGTCGAAGAAAAATGCATACTGTTCGAAGTGAACCTTGGGGAAAACACATCATTGCGTGCCAACTAGTGTCACCTACTCTAGTCGGTTGTTTTTGGGTTAACCCTTGTCATCTCAGAAAAGTAGAGTAAGATGAGGGGGAAAACCTTAACAGGAACGTCAGATATATAATAAACTACTTCTCTGCTGGAATAACCTTTTTTTCTCTCAATAAGTGGGGATCCCTCTTCCACCTCTGAAATGAATAAGTGTTATTCACAATTGAAAATATGAAAAATGAAAAAATGAAAAGTGAAATAATTCAAAATGAAAAATAAATAAGGCGAAAGAAGAGAAAGCCTTTCTACGTAGAGAGGTGATGCAAGTAACTCCGTCGGGGTACTGACTAGGCTCGCTGGTAGCGGAGCTATGCTTGTGTTCGTATCTGACTCCGTCGGGGTACTGTCTAGGCCTGCTGGCAGTGGAACACCAGAGATGAAACTAAGACTCTGACGATTATACTACTTGTGCACCAATATAGCCCTCAACCCCAATCGAAACAACTGAGTTTCCTTGGCTTGGAATGTGTGTCAATCGACCAAGTCTTGGAAGATGCTACATCTTACAATCAAGCTAGTGTGAAACCAAGATGAACTAACAACTGAACAATACTTCTCGAGGTGTTATACTTACTTTTCATGAACAAGGTCCATTTAGAGAGCTAGAGTTCTACCAATGTGTCGCCAAGTGTTGTAGTGGCTACAACCACCCTCCAAAATTTTGCATTAGCTTCGTTTTGGAGTCTCCCTACAACCTTTCACAACACCTTGTCTTGATTCATCAAGTACACAAGCTTCAGTGTTTTTCTTGCACAAAGATAGCTTGTTGATCAAAGTTTTATGCATTCCCCTCACAAGCTTATCACTTGAACTTGGTCTAGCTGCAGGCTGAGTAGCTCCCCCAAGAAATTGTGCAACTCTAGAGGGAAACCAGCCTTACCTCCAAAAATTGTGCAATTCTATCTGGCAGCCTGTTAGGCTCTAGAATTGCGCAATCCTGCCAGTCAGGCTTCACCCAAAAAACTACATAATCCTTCCCAGCAGAGCTGCTCAGCCAAAGAATTGTGCAATCTTGGGCAGCAATCAGATGCTTTGCCCAGAAATTGTGCAAATTTCCTAGGTAGCCAGCCCAGCTCCCATCCAGAAATGCGCATTTTCTCCTAGCAGTTGCGTAGCCTTATGCATGAGCAGTTGGGTTGACCAGTTCCACCCGGGACCAAGGAAACTTGACTTGCATGCATAGATTGCTTTTTCCTGGAATAGCAAAAGGAAACATGCAAAAAGCATCCCTTGATTCAGGGGGCTATTTTTAGCAGCCAGAGGTTACATGCAAAGTTCGTTTTATAAACTTTCCTCCAAGTGTCACTTTTTCCTAGATTTGTGGCATGCATGTCATGAGCTAAAACTTATTTATTCGATGCATTAGAGCTCATTCTTTCACATCGATCTTGGATCTCTTACATCCCATAACACATCTAGGAATCTTCGACACATCCGGCTCAATTATTCATGGGTAAGTGGTCTCAACTTGTCTTTTTCAGCATTTCTGTCGCTTTTTTTGTTTTCACTTATGTGAGTGTTGATTGCTTGATTTCTTTGAACGTTTTCTATCGTGTACATGCATACTAGCTTGTACTAGCACCGTTTCAGTTTTCATTGCTATCTCACTGATGTCACATGCATGAAACTGTTTTGAATGAACGGTCACTTATTCGACAACTCGCTTCACCCACATGCATGTTGATCTTTTTACTGAATCTTTCATTCAATGTTTGCATGCACGATCAATCACTTCTACTTCCACTTAGTGTCTCCATGCATTCACTTTCAGATTTTCTTTCAGTTCCCGTCGACAGGTCTGGGTAGCCTTGGCCCAGACTCTGCCTCACCCAGACAGCATTACGCAATTTGGAGAAGGAAGGCTCTATGTTCCTCTCCAGAAATGTGCATTTCTTCCCATGCAATGTCCTCTAGTACTGCTTTGCACATTTTTTAGGGACAGCGACTGCTGGCCCAGAAAATTGCGCAATGCAGTCCTTGAGCCTGCAGTCATTTACAATTGGAATTGCGCATTGTGCAATCCCAATAGTCAGCTTGCATTGTGCATTACGCAAATCCAACAACCAGTCTTTCCACCTAGATATCCCAGACTTCCTTTTGCACAGTTCTAGCAACCAGTCACCCAACCTCCCAACACCATTTACTGACGAAGTATTGGAGAATGTTGTTGGACCAGAGGCGTATTCATTCATTGATGGATTTTTGAGATATCATCAAATAAAGATCATGCCAGAAGATAGAAGTAAATCAAACTTTGAGACTGAGTGGGGTTGCTTTCAATACATAATTATGCCCTTCAGATTGAAGAACATGCCTGCAATATTTTCCTAAGTGGTGATCACAGTGTTCAAGGAGTTTATTCATAAGTTCCTAGAGGTATATTTTGATGATTGGACTATGTTTGGGTTGATAAAGTGCCATACTGCGAGCCTGCGCCTCATGCTGGATACATGTCAAAGGTATCAAATCACGCTGAACTTGAAGAAGTGTATATTCTGTGTACCCTTTGGGATTTTTCTCGACCATGTTGTATGTAACCAAGGATTGATGGTGGACCCTGCGAAGATCATCATAATCATGAATTTGGATGCTCCTAGGAATGTGAAATAAATGCACGTAACATTGGGACACATCAGGTATTACAGGAAATTTATCAAAGGATATGCTCAGATAACCATGTTGATGGAGAAATTGTTAAAGAAAGAGGCAATGTTTTGCTGGGATGAAGACTATCATCACAGCTTGGATGTCTTGAAGGAAAAAATGGTGACAGTGCCTATTTTAGTGTTTTTGGACTGGAAGAAGGAGTTCCGTGTGCATGTAGATGCCTCTTGCATCGCGCTAGGAGAAATAATAACATAGGTAGGTGAGGGAGAGATTGATCATCCGATAGCTTTCGCAAGTAGAAATTTATCCAAAGCTAAGAAGAATTACTCCACTACAAAGTGCGAAGGGCTGGCGATGGTCTACGTGCTTCAGAAGTTCAGACATTATTTGTTGGGTGGACACTTTAAAATGTATATATATCACTCTGCGCTGAATTACATGGTCAATAAACCTGTGTTGGGGGTGGAGATATGCATATGGTTACTATGGTTCCAGGAGTATGACTTTGAAGTGATTGTAAAGCCTAGAAGGTTGAATGCAAGCCTGGACCATCTATCAAGGATTGAAATAGGTGAAGGACCAAGTAGTTTGGAAGAAGGACTGTCGGATGTGCAGCTCTTTGCGATGCACATTGCGGATGATCATTTTTTCGATATCATTCAATTTTTAACAACGAGAACAACTCTGGAAGGTTATTCCACTCAACAGAAGAAGGAATTAGTAGTTTACGCTGTGTATTTTTAGTGATTGTGGGTCATTTTTATAAGATGGGAATGGATGAGATACTGCAAAGGTATGTTTCAGAGTTTGAACATGCTAGTATCCTAGCTGAAGCCCATGGAGGAGTGGAAGGAGGTCACTATGCAGGGAAAGTGATTGTGTGGAAGATTTTGCGGGTTGGGCTATGGTGGCCAACATTACACAAGGATTTTAAGGCATACTGCAAGGCATACGATGCTTGCCAAAGGATGGGGAAGCCTTTGCAGAGGGATGAGTTTCCTTTAAATCCTCAAGTTTCATTACAAGTATTTGATAAATGGGATATTGAATTTATAGGTCCAATACAACCACGAGGTAAGAAGATAGGTGCACAATACATTTTCTAGATCTTGATGGAGGTGGACCTTTGAATGGTTATTAGTTAGAGGCCAAGGTTGTCCCCAACCTTGTTCGAGTAATTAACAGCCTTCGCGGAGTTCAAGGCCGATTTCCACAATGTTTCAATGAGGGCATGAAATGACCCAAAGCACCTATGGCACAAGCTTCCATATTTGGTATCTGAGATGGGCGTGCAGGAGATCATGGGGAGTTGGCTAATAGAGTGGTGTGAACCCACGGAGCTTGGTGTAAGTACACGTAAAGGTGCAGAAAGTTTTGTTGTGCAGTCAACCGCTACGTAGAAGTGAAAAGAGGTAGCTTAGAAGGTAGTGCGAGCTCTTGCTAAGCAGCAGAAGAAGGAAGTTGTTGCTAAGGCAACTTCAAAGAAGGAACGGGCAGAGAAGGAGCACGATGCAAAAGAGCAAGCTAAGAAAGAACACCTGAACACATAAGAAGTCAAAGAATCAGCTTCGCAGCACAAAGATGAGCAAGAAATTTCAAGGCATGAAGGAGGTGGTGGAGAGGAACAGAGCACTCCTATCACCTTGAAGAAGTGCATAAAGGAGAAGACTAGTGGGAAGGAGAAAAAGCATAAGTCTAATAACTAGATGTGCATCAACCCATTGGTCTTAACAAAAGGGGATCTCGATGAGATCGATGACAAGGTTAGGCACATGACCATAGAGATATGCCAAAAATTTGAGCAATAGTATATGCAGACGCTAGGGAGCGTCCAAAAGGATCTGCATGAGGTGTAGATCCATACTGGTAGGATTCAAGAAAGCATTAGGAAAGCGAGCGGGGTGTAAACGACCCTAGTGCAAGGAAGTGGAACAGTTACAGAATTGGAAGAGAATCTGGACCTCAGAGTGAGAGCTTTACCAGGAGGGTCTATTCGTGTAGTGTCATATGAGGATCACGTTGTGCTCAGTATAATGAAGGACATGGGAGTGAATTTGGCCTCGATGTCACTCCAGACCCTCCATGCGTTGCATCAGGGAGTTTCATATGAGCTGAGGATAAGAGAGAAGTGCACCCTCACAGTCATAAGTGAGTTTAATGTCAATAATGAACAAATGTTCGCAGAGAAAGCTCAGGTGCTAAAGGAAAAGGAGGAGCTACAGACATGAAGTCAAATCCTAGAGATAGCCATAGAACAGGCCTGCAGGAAAGTTCCAGAATTAAACATCCTAGAGGATGCGGCAGTGACAACAAAAGTAAGGAAATTGGTTGTTGCAGTGCATGCATCAAAGGACGAGATTGGCAGGGTTACTTTTGATTTCCAAATGAAGATATCAGAGCTACAGTTGAAGTTGTAGCCAACGACTCCGCCAAAGGTTTGGCAGAAACACGGAGCAACGATCAAGGAGAATATGAACACATTGGATACCATAGTCACAGACTGTGCAATAATGTCTGACCAAGAAATTAAGTTGTGGATGAACTTGTAGGAGGATCTGAACTTGCAGAGGATGAAAACAGATGTCAGGGAGATAGCACAATTATGATGAGGTCTGAGCGACTGCACGCACTTTGGCACCAGTGCAATTCCTCGCAAAGTTATAGGAGGGAAAGCTGCTACAAGCACAGATGGAAGAATCATAGTGAAAATAGGCCCTTCTAAATGCTAAATTACAGTCATGGCTAGAGGAAGCTTGCCAGGTTGCTCTGTCACTCTAGGAAAATCTAAATGCACTACAGTGGACACAAAGGAGAATGTGCCTAGTAGTGGAAGGCTTGACAACAAAGAAGTTGGTAGAAAAAGTGCAACAGGCTACAGTGCATAGTGCTATTGAAGTTGTAGTATTACAGGTCGAGCTAGGTGGTCTTCGTAGCAAGATTGAGGCGCCAACTAAGTGACTCGGGGCGAGTCACCATATTTGAGCTGGGGGCCTGTTGGGATAGGGTCCCTAGGTTCAGTTTTGGGGTTAGTTAACCCAAATTTTCTAAAAAGATGTAAATTCTCTGCAAAATTGGGATGCGAAGTGCGCAACTAGATAAGAGTCAAAGGGGTTTAGCCCCTTGTTTGGATAAGTAAATAGGTCAGTTTTGAGAGTCGCCTATGGTCTGTGAACCATGGTACTGTATTATAAATTCTATATATTTGAGTCATAGTGAAGGTAACTAATGGTATTTGATAACTTGGAGTCAAGATAGAGATTATTTTGGGTGAGTGCTAAGGCAGGAAGACTCTACTTCCTACACAGGAGGCCTCGATAAGTCTGCAATTGAGTGCGCAGACCCCTGCAGCTGATTGTGCGGGAGGCCTTGGTAAGTCTACAACTGAGTGCGCATACCCCTGCAGCTGAGTGCATAGGGTGAAAGAGTCTATAATATGAACATTGAAGATGAATAAAGACTAATTTTGAAGAATTATCTTGCAATCTGAGAATTATTGTTGATTCTGTTTATGTTATAATCTGACGCTTTATAATATGTTTTCTATGGAATAATGAATGAATGTTGCGCGAAAATTCTAAATCTATCTTATCTATGCATGACTTAAGTAATTAACTATTTTCGTGAAGATAAGGGTTATTTCTGTTATAATTTTTGATGAATTGGATAGATATTCGCGAAAGCAAATCTAGGGTTATTGATTAATGCGCAAAAGTGGATACTTTTCCTGTTTAGGGTCCGTAAAGACTGATCGTAGACCTTCGTGAAGGTCTAGAATCCGTTTTACCTCAATTATAGTAGTAAGCCCTAGAAGGATACCAATCTGCATGAAGGCAGATCTGAACTATAAGAGCTAAGCCCACTTATCTCACCATCTCTAGATGCAGAAACTCGGTTCTAGCATCCCCCAATACTACTTCAAGTGATACTGCAACCTGCTATGCAGGTTGTTGCTGAAATGGTCAGTAGTTAGGTTTTTGTTGGTTGGCACGAACAACTTTGAACCTGGGTCAAGCCCCCTTAAGCCAATAGAGCCACAAATCGTAGAACGACATCTGCCAATCTTGAAGTATGTATTGCAAATTCGAATTTCACCTGTAACCCAAAACTCAAAAATTCAAAATATCCTCTAGTATATTATCTTTAGCTTTTATACCATGTAGAAAATCATGTAGATTCATAAGCTCATCCAATGTACTAAAGCAGAGGACAAGAATCTACTTCTACTTTCAACTAATGAAATCCAATAGATCGATGAAAACAATATGAACAAGAAGGAGATAAATCAATGACACATAACACAAGGTGTATTTGGGGAAATCCACTTCTCAAAACCCCACTATCTGTATTGCATATATCAAAAATATGAATGAAGATACAAAGCTTGTTCTCACTAGAAAAAATTCGCACAAGTACGCCCAACTCTCTCAGCTCACAAGCTAGCTCTTGGCCAACACTTAGCCAATTCTGCAGCTCTCCAAGCTCCTGATGTTGGGTCCCTATAATACTAGTGATTACCCCATTACTATTGTAGTTGCATCCCTTATTAATATTATTGTGCCCCTATTGTCCCCATATTGTTATTACTGTGCCCCATAAAATCCCTCTATTGTTATTTTTGTG